>JAHBCN010006756.1:0-47389 GCA_019359885.1 Listronotus oregonensis
ATATATATATATATATATATATATATATATATATATATATATATATATATATATATATACAGACCGAATTTCAAGACTGGGTTAGTTGTGGTAGGGTTATAGAAAACACAGCCCCCAAAAAAAAAGGGTTGAAGGATTGAAAAACTTGACCATGGTATCTATATGTTTTTGAGGTTGCTGAATCCAAATTTGGTGTCAATTTAACCCCAACAGGTCAGGGTCAAGAACGTATTTGAGGACACTGAATACGAATCCGTGGTCAGTCACATAAAATTTGGTTGTGATTTGGCCTTAAAATGCCTTTAACCCTGACCTGATGGGGCCAAACTAATTTGGATTTATCGACCTTAAATACATAAAGATACCATGGTCAAGTCTTTTAGACCTTTCATTCTTTTTAGTAGGGCATTTTAAGGTCAAATCGCAACCAAATTCGATGGGGTCAAACTGACAACGGATTCGTATTCAGCGACCTGAAATGTATAAGTATACACTGTTTAAATTTGGTTGCGAGTAATTTTGCAGATTTGACCTTGAAATGCCTTTGACCCTGAACTGATAGGGTCAAACTGATCTTACATATAATATACATTTTTTGTTTTTCTTCCTGCCTCCCGCCCCAAAAGGTTGCTATTTTTTCACAGCTATTTGAGGAAACATTTAAAATTTGTTTGGAGATTTGGATTCAGGAGGGTCAAAATAAAAATAGTTTAAAAATCTGAAAAATAACAAGAGGCCTAAATTTAAGAGCCAAAGATTCGTGTTTGTATCATTTTAAAGAGAAAAAAGACGAGAACAAGAATATAATGAAAAAAATAAAAAATGTGCTGAATTCGACAAACGGCCGAATTATTAATTTCCCGCAAATTTCAATCTCGGTTATCGTTGGGTTTATGCTAAAATGATATATTATCCAATTTCGCAGAGAAAAAAAACATAATTTTTAACAAAATTAAGAAAAAGTCGCAAAAATAGACTTTTGGTATATTTTTTAATTACTAAGGTAGGTCGCTATTCACTTCAAATTCGGTTATCCCGGGTCAAAAAACTTCTATACTAATATTTTGTACCGGATCGAATTATAAGGAAAAAAAAGTAAGGTTAGGTTTAATTTTTTAAAAAAATCGTCGATAACTTAAAAAATTGTCTGCAATTTAAAGTTTGCTAAAACATGTTTTTGGATTTCAAGACAAAATTAGAAAATGAAAGAAATATAATAAAAAAAAGTGCGTAATATTTTATTAACATTAAACTATACATTTTTAGGTACAGGGTGTCCCAAATCTCGGAAACCTGAAGAGATACGAGGTCGGTTTAATGAAGGCAAAGTTGCACAATTTAATGCAAATCAAAATGCCACCGTAAAAGTTTAAACATTTCGAATACTTCCGAACACTTTTGAAAAGACCGAATATTCGCAATTTCATTTTTATTTTTTTATAACTTTACTTGATTGGATGTAACAAAATAAATTTTACATCCCTTTTGCTACTTTTTCTGTTCTACAAGACAGCGTTATTAGATTTACACAACGACGTTTCGTCTTTGCGCTGCCATCATCAACTTTGTTTTTTTAAATACGGCCAATGGATTTTTTTACGGATTTTTTGAGCTCTAAGGTTTTAAAACTAATGATGTATCGCACTTATTCGAAAAATTTATACTAATTGCAAGAAAGACAGAGAATTAATTTTTTGCAAGATCTTACAAGGAAATCATTTAAATGCTTTTTTTAAGAGTGCGATACAGCTTTGATTTTGGAACCTGAAAAGCTTCTAAAATTAGTAATAAAAAATCTAGGACCGTATTTACAAAAGAAACAAAGTTGATGATAGCAGCTCAAAGACGAAACGTCGTGTATAAATCTATTAACACTGTTTTGTAAAACAGAAAAAGTAGCATTAAGAATGTGAAATTTATTTTGTTATATCTAGTCAAATAATTGTTTTTTTTTCCAAAAGTCTTCGGAACTATTTAAAAATTTTAAACTTTTAAGGTGACAATTTGATCAGCATCAAATTGCGCAACTTTGCCTTCATTTAACCTACCTCGTTTCTCTTCAAATTTCCGAGAAACCAGTGATGAGGTTCGAATTCAGGACACCCTGTATATGGTTTATGTTTATAGATGGGTTTTATAATTTCTCTTCTAGGTATAAAAAAGTAAGGATTGAAATGACGCGGCTTCCCTATCTCATGTGCACTGAAACTCCGATAGGTATCAGAGAGATTAGATTGAAAACAATCTTTGCGTCCCGATTACTTTTAAGCTCATGTGTACCTGCACTAACTATGACAGTATCCCTCGTCCAATAAAACTGATGCTCGCACTACCGCGTGTTCAGTTAAATTCCTTGTTCGATTCATTTTCCAATTTTTAGAAGTCACAAATAACACACTCCACAGCGATAAAAACATTATTCTCAAAAAAGTAACAAACTGTAAGTTTAATTTAAAAGAAAATTTGTAGCAAAAATTGGAAAAAATTGTTTATTTCCTAAAAAATTCTTTAAAACTGTCAATCTGAACGAATTGATATATCATTGACAAAAAAGAAATATTTGTAGCCTCGTATTTAAATACTGATAAACTTTAAAAGTGGAATAAAGAAAATTTAAATTAATTTTTTCTACCAGCGTGCGGAAAACTATACTTTTCCGCACTCATTTGCGTGCGGAAAATAGCAGTTTTCCGCACTAGTGCGGTAAAGTGAAATCTTTTAGTTTTTGAATCATAAATTAGTATCTAATTATAAAATAATGCATAATTTTGCTTATAATAGTTATATATTTGAAGAAACTAAATTTTGCTGTAATCTTTAACATTTATTAAATTAAATAAAATAATCCTAATTTACCAAATGTAAGTATATATTTTTAATAACTCCATATAAATTATTAAAAAATCCATAGCAACCAACTAATTGTTTATGCATCTATCAAAAATTAATTTTCTGCAAAGAATTTTTCCACCAAATTGGAGAAACATTTTCAATGGATTCTGACGACGATTTACCAGCATCGACTATCAAAGCAGCAGAAATAGCAAGTATAGATCTCCTGCCCATCACAGGTATGAAAAAGAATTTGTTATCTTTGAGAGCTGATGTCAAAGTAAGGGTTTGAAGCCTTTTAAAGAAGAGATTTTTTTGGCCTATTTCTCTTATTTATCAAAAACATGTAAACCCAATACATTATGCTCTAGATACTCTATGCTAAAATGTATTATTAAGTTACGAACGAACATAGATTTAAGCAAGTTTTTTAAAGTGACGGCCCACCTTACAAAACAAAGTGTTGGTTTTAGACCCAAAAAGGCTAAAGTCTTTTTAAAAGAAAAAATATCGAAATTCATGGATGAAGCGCCAGATGATACTTTTATTTACATATAAAAGTGGCTATGATTTTTGGCTTAGCGGGCACTTGTCGTAGAGAGAAGTTAACAAAAATATATCTGGACCATATTGAAGACCAAGAAAATTAAGTATTGATACACATCGCAGACTCAAAAAATAACAGCTCTAAAAGCTTTGTCATTTCTGGAGATGCCGAAAATGGAAAATTTTTGAATCTATATAGAAAGTATGCCAGTTTAAGAAAGCCGACCACATCGGCGATGTTTTGTAAACTATAAACACGGAGTGTGTACAGTACAATGTATCGGCATTAATACCTTCGGAAAATGCCATCGGAAATAGCGGCCTATCTCAAACTTCCTAACCAGGAATTGTATACTGGGCGAAAACTATGCCCAGTATACAAGGGCATAGTTTTCGCCGGTCCTCTACAATATTTCTCACAAACTCAGGAGAACAAATATCTAACATTAAACGTCTTGGGGGCTTGAAGTCTACATCAGTCGCTGAAGGATACCTCGAGAATTCAACAAATACCGAAACACCTTCCACTATCCAGAAACAACTCTGTACTGTACAGGGTTTTCCGTAAATTGCGCACCTTAAAATCTTTATTTTTATAGATGAAAAAAATAGTTTATATAAGTTGCGATTTTTCATGAAATTTTCATGGTGTAAGAAAAGAAAAACAAAGATGATCGGAAGAATTAACAAATCACTATCAACTTCGTTATTTTAAAGAAACACCCTGATAGATTGAAAATTCAAATTCTGCTAATCTTCCTCTTTTCAAATATATATAACTTATCTATGTTCGGATAAACGAGTTGCAAGTTATTTGAATTTAAAATCTTTCTTATAAGCCAAATTGACTTTTGTCAAATATTTATATTTTGTTTGGTTTCCAAGACAACCATGGCTAACGCGACTTAATTTTCCAAACTTTGGGTTTGTATCCATGCTAACTATGGCTTATAAGAACAGATTTTAAATTCAAATAACATGCAACCGTTTATCGAACATAGATAAGTTATATATATATATATATATATATATATATATATATATATATATATATATATATATATATATATATATATATATATATATATATATATATATATATTTAAGAAAGGAAGGATTAGCAGAATTTGAATTTTCAATCATATACAGAGTGTTCCATTTAAAATAACGAAGTTGATAGTGATTTGTTAACTTTCCGATCATCATTTGTTTTTCTATCTTACACCATGAAAATCTTCATGAAAAATCCTGCAATTTCAAAACTATTTTTTTCTATCTATAAAAATAAAGATTTTAAAGGAGTGCCTTTACGAAAAATCCTGTACCTCTCGGTTTAAGAAACTACTTCCATAGTTGCAAAAGATTGGCTCATTAATAAGCCAACGCCGCCGCCGTCAACGTTTACTACAGAAAAGCAACTCGCGTCAGTAATAAATTTGCAAAACGCGACCAATTGCACTTTTACTATAAATGTTAATAATAATTACTGTATAAAGTCCTTCGTTAATAAATAATATTTTATTCATAAATCTTAAAAATTATGTTGGTTTTTTCTCTCGCTTGTAGAAAAAATATTGTTTCAACACTTGCGGAAAAGTATCACTTTCCGCACTTGTTAGGAAAATGACTATTTCAGATAATTTCATATTGTGTTGTTAATTTTTTCCAGGAGTGTAGTTTATCACTGCATAATACTTATCGTTAGATTTTTTAACTACCAAAACTAAACCAGATTATCGTTGTATTTTTTTATTGAACTTTTTAAAGTGTAAACCAGTAAAGAAAAATTAAATCCCCAAATATGAAAGCCTACTCTGCGCCGTTCTCCTTAATTGCTACATAATTTTCGCATAACAAAAAATAATGTCCAAACAAAACGTAAAATTTATTGAAATAAATTTTAGTTTTTTAAAAATAGTTATATTTACCTGTGTGATGCCTAGATAATCGGTGACATTTTCAGATAAGTAAACAAAATCTCCTTCAGATGATATGACGACTAAGAACCCTTCCAGTGAGTTGAGGAACACTGATTCATCTTTTAATGGCTTCGGTAATTTGTCCTTTACAGGCAATATCGGAACTAAAAAAGTAATACAAATAAGATACTTTTAGAAAGTTAAAAACTGAGAAATAAAAACGGTGCTGAAGGAATTATCAGCGACCTCATATTAAGGTATGCTAAATAATCGTAAACCGGAAAAAGGCTGCTTGCATGATATTAATTTTTGTATTGCCTATTTACTAACCACCTGCTAAATAACTTTTCTGGGTACGTTATTCCTTGACGAGGGGCAACTCCCTTAAAGGAAACATTTTTCTCCCACTCTACAGGGTGTTTGATTTAAAGGCTGCTTAACTCGCCCTAAGAAATAACGCACCAAAAATTGAAAAAGATGTAGCAACTTTTAAAATTTTTGCCTGTAACTTTCAAGACCATTTTTGGGCTCATTCTGTATAGCCAGAAAACAAATTCTTTAACAATACTGCTTCTTTCGTCCCAAAAATAACATATTCAAAAAAAAACTGTAGAAATGTGAGATGACTTTTTTCTCGACTTTGTACCAGTTTAATCAACCTATATACCTAAAAATTTACTATATTTTTAAAGGCCCTTTTGAAGGTTAAAAAAATAATAAGACGATTTTCCCTAACAATTACATAAAATATCAGTCTAGACCAGAGATTCTCCAACTTATTTCCTCTAACGCCCACTTTGAAAATCAGTTATTTTGTAGCGCCCCCTTTTTTACCTTAAAAATCCAATAAGATATTAGTCTTGCCTGAAGTTTAATTAAACCTATATTTTAAACGGGATGTTTCTTACCAGAGAGAGCAATAATAATGCAACTTTACAATATTAGGAGTATCTTTAATTTAAAATAAACAATATTTAACATTGAGCAATATTAATACAACTTTACAATGAGTATCGGGGTAGCGGGCGGAGTGGCGGGATGGCAAGCGAGTGCGATGCGTGCTTGCGGCGGAAGGTCAAGTCAGTCGCCGGCCGGTCGCGAGCCGCGGCTGTGTATTTGGAATTTGTTCCTCCCCGTACCTGCACTCCGCAAATACGGACCGCACGAACGTTGACGGACTATAATACAGGATTGCACAAATAAATCGTCCAATATTTGTTCGCGCCAAAGGTGAATTCACTAGATTAGGTACATAAAAAAAATGCCGCGTTCAGCAAGTGCTCAGCTTGGCCGCAACAATAGATATACCATTTTTAATACACATGTCTTCAGAGGTGGGGACCTCACCTGCGACACTTAAAGACACGAATATTTTTCAGTGTTTGATACCTATTACTTAATATCTTAAAATATAAATAGCGTTGTGAACGCATTAAAAATATTAAATATTTTTAGTTTAAATTTATACAATAAAATAGGACATAAATATAAACTAATAAATGGATGTTGTGTAGTAGAAGGATTTTAATTTCAGTGAATTTTAAAATATGAAATAGCTGACAAGCTACAAATTACCCATCGCCCACTTAAATCAGATCAGCTCCCCCCAATTTCCTGGGCCCCTTACCGCCCCCCTCTAAGCCTCCAACGCCCACAAGGGGGCGTTATCGCCCACTTTGAGAAAGACTGGTCTAGACGAAAAGGATGAGCCTCGGAGAACCTTCTACAAGGATGGCACGTACTTTCATTATTATTAAACATTTAACCATGTTCTAATAAAAAATTAAATATTTTGTAAACAAATATTTTTTAATAAAATTTTATGGTAACTTAAGAGTCATAAATGGCATAATTTCTGAGAGTTTCAAGTGCGTAGATGCTCATCCCGCATAATAAAAAACACTTTTTTTTTATTATTTATAATTTTTGAAAATGTCAGTCTTTCTCATCTATTTGAATTGATAACTTCAAAGGGCCGGGTCCTGTCAGGGAATTGGTGACTATCCTGAGTTAATTTTTTTAAAGCTCCAATAGCTTCTTAATATACTTAGACGATTGTAAGATGAATCTCTTCGCCTGTCTTTATCCTGGAGCGTCATTCAAGGGAGTCTCTTTTCGCCTCTTTTTCCATTCCCCGAGTTCTTCCAATAGGTGACCTCTAGTTGTGCCGCCAAAAGGTTATGGTCCGTAAAACGAGGCCTGTGCAACCACTTTGGCTGGTTGGTCGGCTATTTCATTGCCTTCCACTCCCTCATGTTCTGGTATTTTCTCTAGTTAAGTAAAAATCTTAAATAACGTAAAATTACGTAAATAAAACTTTGGTAGATTTTAGCCTCAAACATTCGGTAGATTTCTCTAAAAATGCCAACGCTTTGCCAGCATGCTGAAATTGTCCGCGAAGAGTGCCCTGTAACGTCACGCGGCGTTTAAATACCCAAATGTTGTTTTGGTGTGAGCGTTTTATATTTAATTTTAAAATGTTTGTAGCTCTGTTTTAAAGTTTCCTATCAAAGAAATATACTTTTATTTAATTTTTTTTTTAAATAGGTTTTTGCAATTATCTTAAATACCCTCTAACCAATTGTCTTAAAATTTGTCAGTTATTTCTAGTAATAAGGGCCTAATTTAGGCCTAAATTAAAATAATTAAGTCTAGTGGCGTCTTAGGGGACACCATATCGAAAATAATTGTGAAAAAATGAACGTCCCCGGACTTTTATTAAATATTTTTTTAATTAAGCAATTAAAATACAACTGTTTTTTGTATATTTTTTTTCTCATAAACGAAGCAAAATAAAAAAAAAACATCAGGGGATAAAAACGTTGTATTTTTAGCTGCTTATACTAAAAAATATATAAACATTGCAAAAAGTCAGGTGCGTACATTTTTTCACAATTATTTGCGAATAGGTGTCCCCTGAGAAGCCACTGAACTTAATAATTATAATTTAATTTGGTCAACGTTAGGCCCTTATTAATAGAAGTATCACTGACAAATTTTAAGAAAATCGGCCACAGACCCTTTGAGATAATTACAAAAAAAGTTATTTTTTTCGAAATTTAACACTATGTATCTTAGAAATTATGCATTTTCGTACCATATTAATAGAAACTTTATTTTATATTTTTCAGTAAGAAATCATCTTCTGAAATCTGGCCGTGCATTTTTTCGAACACCCTGTATAACTAACACTCCGTAATGCGGCGTCGTCTATATATATAAAAACAAACACTAAATACCGCGTGCAGTATTGAAATAGCGCTTACTTAAATTACGTACACTAGCGCCAATTAAAGTACCCTTATCTCTGTATTGTTAAATAAAGATACCTGCGTAATGTTGATCTCTGTTAATTTGAGCAAGCTTAAAATGAATTCACTTACCACCCTTTGAAAGTAATAAATGTACAGGGTTTTTCCTCATAATTTGGCATGCTTTTAAAAGTATTACTTAAAGAAATCCAAAAAAGTGGTTTATACGAAAGTTTTAGGATTTTTTATGAAAATTTTAGATATGACATTTAGAATAACAACTGACAATCAGAAAATAAAAAAATGGTAAATATTTTTTCTAGTTGCGTGCGCAAAGTACTTACTTTGCGCACGCAAATGAGTGCACAAATTTAACTTTGCGCACGGAAACTCTTTGGCACGCATTTTCGTTCTGAATATTTGCCGTATTTATGGTCGATTTTTTAATGTATTAATAACTTCTGGATGAAATAATATTAAAAAATGGTTCTACATTTAATTTCCTTTATTGTGCTTTATTGAATTTTAGATACATTTGGCGCTTAGTAAATATTCCATATCAATTTTCTTTATTATCATTTTAATATTTTTCATGCACCATGAATTTCATAGACACCATGCTAAACAATAAAAAATCAAAATTTTTCTTGTTGCTGCAGCAACCAAGTACAAACATTTTCTAATGTCACGGAACCATCAGAAAATTCGGTAAAAAGTTTAAAATAAGTTTCTAAGAATGGAAGAAGAATTGCCAGACGATGTTTTAAAAGCCGCAAGTTTGGCCAACTTAGAGCTCCTGCCGGCAAAATCAAAAGAAAAGTATACTGTTAATTCACTTGAAACATGGTATGAAGAAAAAGGCTTTAGAACTTTGATAGAGGATTACTTTTAGCCTATTTTCTCAAATTAAGCAAGGAATTTAGTCCAAATACTTTATGGTCGAAATACTCCATGCTAAAAAGTGTTTTAAAGATCAAGAAAAATGTAGATATCGGCAACTTTTATAAGTTAGCAGCATTTATTAAGAAACAAAATGTAGGCTTTCGGCTAAAAAGTCAAGGATTTTTTCAAAAGAAGAAATATATACATTTATTAATAAAGCATCTGATGAAATATATCATTTAATAAAAATTGCGACCATTTTCGGACTTGCTGGCGCCTGCAGACGAGAAGAACTCGCAAAAATGAAAACATCCGACATCGAGGACAAAGGCAACCTTATTGTTGTATAGATTCCAGACGCAAAAAACTATACCTCACGTAATTTCATCCTGTCTGAAGAGATCAACGACGGAAAGTATTTGTTCTTATATCGGAAGTATACAGCATTACGGCCACCGACAACACATCAACGGTTTTTCGTATATTTCAAAAGGGAAATTTGCACACAACAATGCGTTGGGATCAATACATTTGGGAAGAGGCCTTCTGAGAGCAGCATTTTTAAAGTTGCCGAATCCAGAGCTATATACCGGCCATGGCTTCCGGCGATCTTCTGCAATGTTACTTGCAAATTCCGGAAAAGGACTCATAGATATAAAGCGGTTAGGCGGTTGGAAATCGACAACGGTAGCCGAGGGATACATTGAAGAATCAACAGGCTACAAAAAGGGCTTAAGTAAAAAAATTAAACTGCAACAAGCCAAAAACTCTCAAGAAGCCAGATGAAATGTCCTGTTCCACAGACGCTGTTCAATAAGCTAAAACACAAGATTTCGTCTTAACATCGAGCAGCGAACCATCATCGACGTTCCAAAGAAATCATTTGAAATCGGCCATAAACCTTCAACATGCAACTAATTATACTTTTAACATTAACATTATTAATAATAATTAATAATAGTTTTTTTTTGTATAAGTTAAAATAAAAATTTAATTATTCACTTTGGATTTTTAATTTTTACTGAAATATTCGTATATTTCTAATAATCATATTCTTTAATAAAACGCTCGTAGAAAAAGTATTCGCAAGTAGAAAAAGTATTGTTCCTAATACTTGCGCAAAGTGACTTTTCCGCACTTACCTAAAGCTTATCCGAACTCCGCTTCGCGTCGTTCGTCTAACTGCTTTGGCGTGCGGAAAAGTATCACTTTGCGCACTTATTAGGAAAATACCTATTTTTCTATGGAATACATTCTACATGATCTGACATCCCCCTCGTAAGGGGACAAAAGCACTCTAAAAGTAAAGCCCTGAAGATGGTTTTTGCACCACATTTTTCAGAAGGTATAAGATAAACTCCTGTAATTTTCTGATGTTACAAGGTTACGATTTTTCAATTTATAAATTTTCATTCAGGTGTTAAATAATGGGCGAGGACAAACAAATAATTTAATACTTACCTAAAGAAATCATGTCTCGAACTTTAAGGTACGAAATGGCCAGTCGCATGACCGACGCTTTGTCGAGCTGAGATATCTGTTCGGGACTAAGGGGTAAAGCATTTCCAAGATCGCTAAAAATTTCCGTCTCTCTGGATCGTCTTGATCTAGCGGCGTCTCTGGATTTTTCTTTTCGTTTTTCATTATTCCTAAAACCAAAAAATTAAAATGCTTAAGAAAATGAGGTATTTTAGGTTTGTGATTTAAAAAAAATAGAATAAGAGATGTTAAATTATTTAATTGAAATCACACCTATTAATTAAAAGATAAATGGCTTATCAAATCAGAAAAATTTTAAGAAATTTAATGACATGCTGAAGTTAGTTTAAATAGTACCTACTCTTGTTAAGATTAGAAATATAAATTCTCGATTTTTTTTAAATTTTTTCTTGGCGTTAATTTAAATACCAAATAAAGTGACCTTTTTATAGTACTTTTTCTAAACAACCTAATTTTTTCCATAAGCATAAATACCGATTAGATATTTTCCGACTCTTAATCTGAAGTTTTATATTCGCGCATAATCTTTAATTTACGTAATATACTTGGTTAAGGCATTTTAAATAATTTCACAGGCCCACAAAAAAAGTGGTGTGTGCTGGGTGTTGGACTAGGATTTTCTGGAGTATTTTTTTCCGCTAAAGACGAATCTGAAGTCAAAATTATGGGTTAAACAGCAAATAATCGAGAAAATGCGTAATTTCAGATATTAACGATTTTTTTTTAAATTTCAAACATCAATATCTTAAAAACTATAAAAGATACACAAAACTTTATATGAAATAAAATATGTATTTTTACAAGCCCTTTAATTTAAGTTATAAGTAACCTTTTTGTCTAAATGCATTATTTTTCGAGTGATAATCAAAAAACCGAATTTTCAGGATTTTTTTAAGGTCTCTAAAAAAATTGAAAAAAGTTTTTTTCTTTTTGATTTTTTTTTTGGAAATTTTAAGTGATTTGAGATTTAAATAAATAAAATAAATGGTTTATTATTAAAAAAAAAAAAAAAAAATCACATTAATATTTTTTTTCCTATTTTGGACTGAAATTTTTTGTCAAAATTAAATTTTCTTTATATCTCCCTTATTAGTTATTTTATCAAAAATGTTTATATAACTTTTTTAAAAACAATTTAAAAAGCTTTCTGTTTTGTTCCGATATTTTTTTCTATCTTTTACTGTTTATATAGTCGTAGTCCAAACATTCCGCGGAAGCAGGTTTCTGCCGGTAAATTGAACCGTGTCGGTTTTTTGGGGTTTTCTCGATTTTTTGCTGTTCGACTCCCAATTTTGACTTCTGATTCGTGTTCAGAAAAAAAAAAACGCCAGAAAATCTTAGTCCGACACTCAGCACACACCACTTTTTTTGTGAACCTGTGTATTGTGTATAGCTTAAAACCAAAAACTTATCAATATTGTTAACAAATGATTTAAAAAAAAATATGTTTTTTAATTTACAGGTAATTAAAGAAAATATTCTTAACTCACTCACTCAAAGCAGTACAATTAAAGTAAAAAAGTTAAAACACCCAAACATGTATGCATTTAGAGACGTTACAGAATAAGCACAATTCTTTAAAGAGACAAATGTACATTGCACTCAAATAATAATAAAAAAAAATTGTCTACAATTACAGTTTGTATAAACACAAACTTCCTATTTAATTAAAAATAATTTCGAATATTTCACTCTTGTATAAATTTTTACAGAAGACACGTTAAAAATAAAAAAAATAGCGGAAATTTCACCTTGCCTAGACAACGTGATATTTCCACTTACAAACACAGAACAATCGAAATTGTTTGTATTGTCAATTAAAAACGTCAAAATCAGTCAAAATAGAGTCGATTTAGTCATGTACACGATGAAGAAATAGATACAGTAATTAAAAAAACGATTTCAGTTATAGTTTTAATTATGTTGCATGAAATTGAAAATTGTATGACAAAAAAAAACATTTCAATAGTATAATATTTCCATACTTCTCCATTCTAGAAATATTCTCCCTAATTACCGCTCGTGCATAAAAATTTACCAGATAATTTTCGTTCAAGCTTGTTATACAAATTTCACTCGTTTTTCTAACTCGTGGAATTATAAATAACAAGCTTTCATGAAAATTATCGGTAATTTTTAAGCACTCGTGGTATTACCCCCAAGTATTATTGTTTTATATCACAACTTATTGACAGCTTTCATCGAAATAAAGCAATACAGAGATTTATTTACGTCCGCTCTGCGATAAGTTTTGAAAGCACAAAAACCTACTATATACAGGGACATTCACAAACATATGCCATCGCTTAATGAAAAAATCCATTAAGTCAAAAATGTTAGATAAACATAGCTCCTAAACGGTCTTATTTTTAAAATACAGAATGTAAAACGAAAATTTTCAGAAATGGTATTTTTCCTTTAATTTAAACTAGGGTTTTTTAATTAAATAAAACTTGGTAGTTATAAAACCGACCAAAATACTCTTTCTGATTAAAAAAACTTTCGGTAATATTATGGACCAGTGGCGTAACTTTGAACAATTTGATTTATTTCCTACCATTATTTCGTAATAACCTTTTTGGTAATAACAATATTTATAATTATCTACATGATACTTATTTTCTGTTCAATTCTTCATAAAAAAGAAACCTACTCTTAAATTAACTCAATAAACTTAACATTTGAGATATTCTAATTTTAAACTTGGAGATAAAAAAGGGTAATATATAAACTTAATAATAAATAATTTTTTTCAAAAATCAATGAAACGACAATTAAATGCAATATATGAATAAAAGGTGAACACTTTTAACATTTTTTTATAAAAATTACTTACCGTCTTTAATTTTAAATGTTACCTCTTTCCGTACCACTTAAGTTTAAAATTAAAATATATGGAAGCCGTTAAGTTTATCAAGTTAATTTAAATATTCCTATTTTATAAAGAACTAAGCAGAAATTAGAGATCGTTTAGAAAATTATCAATAATATTAACATTTAAAAAAATTGTAACAAAATATAGGTTAAAAAAATGAATAAATTGCCCGAAAGTACGCCAACAAAAGTTTATCGATCAATGTACAAAATTTTATTTAAATTGAAAAGCTATGTTTACATAACATCTGTCTTATTTTTGGCCAAGGATTCACCCATTAAACGATAGCATGTATTTTTTGAACTACCCAGTATAACAGTTGTAAGAAATTGACTTTTCTCTATATTTTACCTTCCCATGATGTTCCTAATTTAATTAAGCCTCTTAATTAAAAAGGACCCAATAAACATCCGAAATTGTATAAATATTTCTTAGATGATTTGTTTTCCTTTCAGATTTTATGTGGTTTTGCTTTAAAACTCTTGTCTAATGGCATTGTAACGAGATGAAATTGCAGTTTTTATATGGAGCAAGTCAGTATTACTTTATAAATAATTATAATTTCGCGTAATTTATCAAGGTATTTTTAATACGAAATTACGTGAAGCATTAAATGTATAAGGTATATACAAGGTTATCCAAAATAATTGACCACCATTAAAAACTATATTATTAGTAAAAATTCAAAATGATTTAGATCAGAAAACTGCTAGCACTTATTACGCTTTTTAAGATTAAAGGATGCAATTAACAATTGGTGAGTGGTTTTCGACTTTGGTAAAATAGTATTTTTTAAATGAAAACCCCTGTATATTATATTTTTTTAGTCAAAACATAAAATTTTAAACAAAAATGCTTTTAAAGATTTTTTCATGAAGTTAAAAATGTCGCAGATAACACAGTTTTAAAATATTAACAATTTAAAACAAAAACAGTATTAAAACATTAAAATAGTACCACATAACCTTCACGATTTGATAGGATAACCATAATATATAAATCGCAGAAGTAAAAATTCACGTAACCAGAAGACTTTCTAACAGAATGGCACACCTGCTCCCAATCACAGAGGTACGTAGCAATTTCTAATTATTTTTTTTACGACCAATGGAACTCGACTTGATTTCTTCTTGTAGGGCAAAAAAGCAAATGTACCGGGTGTTCCACTAAGAGAGGTAGTCGGCTATATCTCAGAAACTACTAATAGTATAACTTTCGGGAAAAATTTTTTTAGATAAAAGCGACCAAGAGAAATTGCTGGAAATTATTTTCAAGTCTGTGGGATGGCCGCTAGGGGGCGTAAGGGTAACGTCAAAACATAAAAATATACATTTCTCAAAAAAATATCAAATAAAGTGTGTCAATAAGTAGTACTATTTTAATCTTTAATGTTTTCTAAACTAAGAAGCTTCAGGTGTAATTTTTGTCAGTTCTAAAATAAAGTGGTGGGGGTAGGTTAAAGTTTAATTTATAAAGGTGCTAATAACTTCGGTTTGCTTTAACCGAATTTAGTGAACTTGGTCTCGTTTAGAAGAGCATTTTAAGCATTATTTTCAGGTCTATAAACTATTGCTACACTCATCTCACAAACGCCGCTAGAGGGCGTCAAGTTAAAAACTAACTTATTTTAAAAAAAATTTTGGAAAAATTTAAATGCAATGATATATAACTTTTTACATATTTATAAAGAGAAAAAAAATCCCAACAAAACGGCAAAAACCGCAATTTAATATCTCTTTTCAAACCGAATATATTAGCAAAAATATAAATACGACATAGAGACGTAACGCATTTAACGACACAATGTTTTCTGCTGGGCCGATTTCTTTAGGTAAAAATTAAATTTAGAAATTTTTACAAAATCTAATGACATACTACATAATTTTTAATTATTTTAACCCATTTAACGATATTAGACAACATTAGATAATTACCAACCTAGTACTATAATAATCCATAGAGCGTGGTCCCTTATCAAGTTAGCTTTGAAAACAAAAGGATGCTGAAATGTCAAAAATTCAACAAGTTTTATTTTAAAATATTATTTTTATATTTTGAAATAAAAATTGTTGGATTTTTGATATTTCATCATTCTTTTTTTTTCAAAGCTAACTTGATAAGATGGATTATTACAGTTATAGGTTGATAATTATCTAATGTTGTGTTATATCGTTAAATGGGTTCAAATCAAGGAAGTTTAAAGGTGTATGGAAGCCCAATGCTATGGCCCATTCGATCAAAAAATGTCCAGCCCAGTATAAAAATAACTGTCAGAGTTGGCCCCGCCGATTCTGCGCAATAACAAAATTCCACGAAATAATTTAATGTGATGCCTACTTACACACTGATAAATCTGTGTGAAGTTAGCCCAACACATTATACTTTTATGAGAGCCGGAGTACCGTTTTTTGGATTGATAAAAACCTTCTTAATTTAGTGATTAGTGTTTATTAAATTGTGACTATAATTTTGTGTTTATTGTTTGTTACTTATAATATCGTAACAAAATGACTAGAGGTTGTATGGTTTTGTCTTGCAAATCCAAGGGTAACATACCCGCCTTTTTAACTTTAGGTAAGTATTTTTTATATTTAAATTAGGTGCTTCTTATAAGACGTAACGTTAGGTAACCGAATAAATAATAATATATCAATTATGAATAATAGAAAATGAAAATTTCATAGATAATATAAGTGAGAAAAGTAAGGCAATCTTAACTATCTTTTAGATGATTTCTACACTGTATATTTCTGTGGATTATTAAAAAGAAAAAAGGTTTACATTTAGATACTTTTATTTCATGTAATAATTTAGTACACTCTTTTAAAGGATCAAAATTATTGATTACTGGGCAGACCAGGCAAATTTTAATATATACAGGTCGCTCTAATTGAATGAAAGGAAGTACAATTTTATGTTAAAGTTCCTTTTTGCTTTTTCTGTATTTGTTTGATAATTGTCTCGAAAGTTGCCTCCTCTCCGATTTTGACCAAATTTGGTATACAGGGGTTTTTTGAGGCGCTGATTACGAATCTGAAAAAAAAATTCTGCAATGTTTCGTTTTCGAGATATTCATCATCAAAATTGAAAATCAAACTAACCTTATTTACGCTATTCCTCCTTCTTTTTGCACAAAATTTTTGATTTTTACACTAAATTGGCACACAATATTTCACAAACACCTTTTAAAAACTTGTTTTTATTTTTATTTTACACCTTTTTTACACTTTTATTTTTTGAGCAAATATGGCTGCTGCCTTTGAACTTAAAAGTTCGCAAATTAATGAAAAAAAGATGTAAAACAAATAAAAATACAAGGTTTTAAAATATGTTTATAAAATATTGTGTGCCACTTTAGTGTAAAAATCAAGAATTGTGTACAAAAAGAAGGGAGAATATAGTGAAAATAAGGTTAGTTTAATTTTCAACTTTGTTGATGAAGATCTCGGAAACAAACGTTCCAAAGATATTTTCAGATTTGTAATCAGCGTCCCAAAACCCTGTATACCAAATTTGTCAAAACGGAGAGAGCAACTTTCGAGACAATACCATTTGTTTAAAAATAAATTAGATTTTTGGTTTCTTAATCTGCATTATCAACTTTTTAAGCTCGACATTCTGTACACACATAATATTTAACGGATACTGTTACAATGGATACTCAGGTACCAAAGGTTACTAAACATTTTTAACCACTGTTATTCTGTCTCATGAATGTTTGTTATTAGTGAAAAGTATATGCCTAAAAGCAGTTATAAAAATGTTCACTTTTTAATGTACAACCAGAATCTTAGGATTAGATTAAACTCATTTACACTATCTTGCCCTTCTTTTATCACAAAATTGGTGATAAGTACATAATACTATCATACAATGTTTGAAATTTATTTTAAAAAATTGTGTTTTTATCTATTTACAAAGATTTTTGGTAAAAATACAAAACTTCCAAAAATATCGACCATTTAAATAGAAGGCAGTAAAGTGGCGCCATCTATTCTTTCCATATTATATCAGATGATATAAAATCCAATATTACACAATAATTTTAAAAATTTCTATAGTAGTATCCATTAATAATCAACAATTTTGTGCAAAAAATAAAAAAAAAACAGTAAATGTTTGAATTTGACATTTGATGATGTCAATTTTATAGATAGTAACAAAGAATTATGGAAATCCGGCCCTGACCTACTATTCATTGCGCAAATTCCGCTGGGCCAACCCCCCTATTCCCGCTGCCCTGCACGCCTGGACAATGTCATTAAATTTTGTAAAAATTTATAAATTTAATCTTTACCTTAAGAAATCGGCCTAGTAGAAAACAATGTGTCGTTAAATGCATTACGTCTCTATGTCGTATTTATATTTTTGCTAATATATACGGTTTAAAAAGAGATATTAAATTGCGGTTTCGCCGTTTTGCTGGATTTTTTTTTCTCTTTATAAATATATAAATAGGTATATATCATTGTATTTAATTTTTTCAAAAAATTTCGTAAAATAAGTTCGTTTTTACCTTGACGCCCTCTAGCGGCGTTTGTGAGATAAGTGTAGCAATAGTTTATACACCTGAAAATAATATTTAAAATACTCTTCTAAACGAGACCAAGTTCACTAAATTCGGTTAAAGCAAACCGGAGTTATTAGCACTTTTCTAAATTAAATTTTAACCTTCCCCCACCACTTTATTTTAGAACTGACAAAAATTACACCTAAAGCTTTTTTGTTTAGAAAACATATAAGATTAAAATAGTACCACTTATTGACACACTTTATTTGATATTTTTTTGAGAAATGTATATTTTTATGTTTTGACGTTACCCTGACGCCCCCTAGCGGCCATCCCACAGACTTAAAAATAATTTCCAGGAATTTCTCTTGGTCGCTTTTATATAAAAAAAATTATCCCGAAAGTTATACTATTAGTAGTTTCTGAGATATAGCCGACTACCTCTCTTAGTGGAACACCCGGTACAAACAAAGGTACCAAAGGTCAACGCATTAAAGGCTACAGTTAGGCAAAAGATAAAACAGATACAAGGGCCATTCTGAAAAATTTTAGATACTAATACACTTAATAATTTTTTTAATTGCATAATATTTTTTCAGTATATTATTCCCAAAACTCTATACAGGGTGATTGGTAAGTAGAGGCGAAAAATGAAGACAGGAATTATTTTTTTAATTCTGAATTGAAAACCACTTTTTTTGGAAATTTTCCTTCATTTCCAAGGTATTTTGCTATAAAGTTTTGTAAAACAAAAAAATTAAATCACATTGTGGGTGTCGCTAATCTTAGTTGGCACGTTTATAGATATAATCTAACGGTTTTAGTTTGCATAATATACCTTTATTAAATTTTATTTTAGGATCATTATACGTTATTTTTTTTAATTAACAGAAAAAAGGGTTTTTATAAAAATGTCCTTTTTACACTTAAAAACATCATTGTCAATTATTAATTACATTTTTCAATTTTAATGCACGTAAAAAATGTTACTAGTTTGCTAGTTTTGTATTTTTAATACAAAAATGGTAAACACAAAATTCGGATTACCTATTCTCGCCAACTCATCACATGATTTATAAATTTTTAACTAAATAAAATAACAAACAAAAACAAGGAAATACAAAATTATCAATAATAATTAACTGTTGCCTTGTGGCAATATCACTTTCAATTTCCTGTAGAAAAGGTTTTGCGATATATCATTTTGTTTTACAACTAACAGCTCTAGTACTCGTATTTAACTTGTAATAGTAAATAACAATTTAGTTTTTCAAATAAGGCGATAAAAGAAAATAAATGGTCGCTGTAGCTATCCTTCACAGATGAAGCACTCTTCGGTTTCTTCGAATTAAATATTGCTATAATTATCTTAAATAAACTAGCTAAATTCTGCAAATATTTTAAAATGTAAATAAGCACTCCTAAATAAATAGAAAGTTTTATATTTCGGAGAATATCTTTCAGCAACCACAAATAAGAAAAAACCTTGACAAAAACGGTATTTTATATTTTTCGAGACTATGGGTAACTAAATATCTTTCTTTTTCTTTTAAGAAGAACCAATAATTTGGTGGCTATTAAAAAATTCCATTGACGCAAAATTACATCTAAATATCGGTAATTTACTGATGATTAGTCGAGAAATTAGTAAAAGGGTAATTACTGTCATTTGTTTTTAGCAAACAATAAATTGTAGATATTTTAAACGGTTACTGTAATTCCAATTGGCTATAACAATTAATCATTCTTGGTTTCGTACCTAAAAATAAGATTGATTTGTAATGTATTGTCGTAAACGGGGCCACTTAGCTTTGTTGCATTTTAGCGCTAACTCTGTTCATAAATTCTTCAATATTTTACGGTTTATTAAAGTGTGTATAGATGTCAATTGCACATATTTTAGCCTGAAAGATGGTGGGAGGTTTTCCTAGCAGGTTTGCGAGTCTACATCCATCTTGGATTCGTCCGTATACCAGACCAGATCAGCGAGCCACGTTCCAGTTTGTTATGATTTCGCAAGTAATTTGGCGCTTGAATTGCCACTTCAAAAGAGCTTCGAAAATACTTTCCAGTATGCTGACATAACCAATTTTCAAAAAATCAAATATTTTCTCTTTGTTTTATAAGACTAAGTTAGGTCTTTTAAAGTTTTTATTGAGTGGGGTATCTTTTGAAACAACAATTTTAAGGATATCAAAAATATTGGTTTGAAAATTGGTGACTGGGATATATAGGTTAAAATATGCAATAAATATCTTTTAAACTTGGTCAAAAATCATCAGTGCAAAAATAAAAAACGACCATTATCCTCATTATCAAGAATGTCACACAAGGATTTTTTTTATGACAAAACGTCATAAAAAGTAAATAGTTTTTAAAATTTCCCTAGTTTTTAAAGCGAAATTTCTTAAAATTTAGTTCATTTTTTTTAGTTTCATCTTGACAACGGTGGCCGACTTGCCACCGAAACGTAGATTAGTATTTTTGATTTTTAGGTTTTTGGGTTTTTTTTGTTGCAGGCTCAGCTCGCTATAACCCGGGACCTGGACTGAACTGGTCTCATTTTCTAGAAAATTTCAAGCGAGTACTCCCAAAGAAAACATATCAAAACAAGGTTTTTGTTGCGTGTCCAAACTGTAAAATAAAATTTAAGAACGAAAACACAAGACTGAAAAAATTGTGTTCCGCACATCGGCACAGCTCCAAATTTTTAAATAAAAAACCTTATTTGATTGCAATTTATTAACACCAAAGTTTTACGATCTGAAATTGGGTTAACATGAGGATTGTTCCAACAAGAAATCCGGTATCGTTTCGAAATCGTTTTTGAACTGTTTTTTGGTCAGACGCATGCGTGGCCTTAAAATAGTTTCGTGACGGTACGAAAAGTACAAACGTTGGATCGCTTTGCGGATCGTTTTTGGGACTGTCAAATCAAAAGTTTTTGAATTTTTTGTTTTAAAAATCTAACCCTACTTTTCTACTTATTATTTTTGTGATCAAAGTAACAAATATAACTCATAATATCGTCACTCATCTTTAAAGATAATTAAATTTAATGATGTGCTTAGGAGGTGTAAAAATTAATGTTTTTGAATAATTAAACAAGCGAGGAAATAAAAAATGCTAAAGCACGTTGCACGCTATTCGCTAAATAAAGTTAGGATTATGCAGAAAAATTAAATTAAGTTAAAATAAGTTAAAGTCACACAAGAAAAGATAAACATTATGTGATCAAATGGTTTTAATTATACACATAAATTAAAAATTAAGTTAAGTTAAAAAGATAAACAACTTTTAACTTTCTTAACTTATTTTAATTTTTTAACCTTATCATAAAATGAAATAAACGTTTCCTTTTCAAAATAATTAAACTCCCACACAATAACATCATAAAATAGGCTTACAGAAACTCGTCTTTCCCATGCGTTATAAAAAATGTAACAAAATTATATATTTTTTAGACAAATATTTATTTAAGAAGTTAACAAATTACCGGACAGCTGCCAGAGAGTGCACCAATGAAATAGAAATCACGAAAACCCTATTAACAGTGATTTGCCCTACGTATGCTAAATTTATTGTTATTTTAAACTGATTGGCATGTTTTTACACAAATGTCTTAATTTATAATAACTTAATTTTTGTTAACTTAAATTAACTTAAGTTTTCTGCATAACGCTACTTTAACAGTAAACATATGAAAATGAAATATGAACCAATAAACATGAAACAGCTGTTAAAAATCAAAAATCCAGTGCCAAGATGTTCAATGCGCAAGTCAACCCGAACAGTTTTCAATTTAGGCCATGTATCAGAATTACCGTTCTGAAACCGTAACTAAACGATCCCAAGTTTTGTTGGTACACAAACAGGATCGTCCGATAACCGTCACGTCTCTGTTGGAACGCACTTTAATCACTGCGCATGAGCGTGATCGTTCGGTGGCGGTTTTTCGACGTGCTGGAACAAACCTAATGTGACACATTTGAACATGCACCAAAATCTTTTATTGAAACTCCTTGTTTGACATGTAGCGTTAAAAATGTGTAGCCGAAAATGCAATTCGTATTCTTTAATATTCATTGTGTAATATACACTTAATACTTAGTCTTTTGTCGTAAATATGAGAGAGTCGCCTACTTATCAAAAAAAGAAAAAAAAAACTTGCATTAAGTGGTGCTTGCATTTCTTTTTATAATGTAGGTCAATAAAATACTGCTAAAACGCATCGTTGCATTTCCCTTGTAATAACTCTTATCGTCAAATAACAAAACAAATAATAAAATAAACAAATAAAACTATTTCTGGCTATTTCTGGGTAATCAGGTAGAAAATATTGACAAAAAGTTATTTATATCTAGGTAAAATAAATATTTTACTATAGTAATAGTTAGGAACAAAATTTAATTTAGGTCTGGGTAAGGTAACTTTCCAAAACTAAATTAGCTGTTTTTCTAACAAGTGCGAAAGTGAAACTTTTCCGCATTCGAATGAGGAAAAGACACTTTCCGCAAGAGTTGGGAACATAATTTTTTCTACGACCCCATGAAATAAAACAGTAACTTTTAAACAGTTATCGTTTTAGTAATATAATTTATAACAAAAGACAATACATTTTTAAATTAGGTAATATTAGTAATATTAATATTAAAGAATAGTCTGTCTCAAAGTATACCGTGTTAGCTGTTGCCTTCATTTATGGATTATACCTACCGATAGCAATAAAACTGCGGATCGGTAGGTATTAAAGGACAGAACATTAGGGACGGACTTTAATAATATAAAGATTTATTATTTATTGTTTATTTGGGTAATTATAATCTTAAAATTACATTAAGAAATTAAATATATGCAAATTTTTAATAAATTTATAACTGCATTATCTATACATAATTACATTTTTTTATCAAATTTATAACACTGGGACTTAAAGTAGGTGTAAACATTTTCTGCTCTGTTCTTTCATTTTATTTGGTTTCACATATGCTCTATGGGGTTAAACATACAGTGATACGGAGGAAGCCGTAAGACAGTATGCCCAGCCTGTTCAGCCAAATTATCACATACATCCAAAAGATGCGTTTTTTTGCAACTGAATTTAAAATAAATATCATTTTCTAACAAATATTCCTGAATTTCAGTTTTTGAACTTGATGAAGATGGTGCTTTGTGTAGCAGACGGCTGTGGTAGCTTGCGTTATCCATGACAATAACACTGTTGTATGGAATATTTTTTAAACAATAATTTTAAAACCAGTTTTCAAAAAGTTCTGCACTTGTATCCTCATGATGATCCAAGCTAGAATCCTGAATATTCTTTGCAGACAACAGCAAGCAGTTTGGGACAAATCCGTCTTCTGAACCAGCGTGTATTATGGTAATGCGTTTTTCTTTATTTGAGGGTGCTTTCGTCTGACAGTTTTGACTGCAATCAACCCATTCTTTGGATACTGTGTCGTGTGTATCGAACCATGTTTCATCAAGGTAAATTATGGATCTGTTTTCTAACCTATATCTTTTAATTTCTTGAAGATAATTAAATCTCCGAGTGCGTAATCTGTGCGATTCCATTACTACTTGTCTTTTGTCTATTTTGCAGTATTTAAATCCCATTTTACAAACAACTCTATGGAGGTTGGCACGGCTAATATTTATATTGGTTTCGTCTTCATCTAGCTTCTTTTTCAGTTTATTCAAGGTAGGAATAACTCCGCTTTCATAAAGACAATATATTTTCCTTCTTATTAGGTCCTGATCACTATTGTCTATACGGTGAGATTGAAAATCACTAGGTTTTTTTCTTTTGTTCAATTCTTCACTAATAATAATATCCCTTATCAATGATATTGGAGTTTTTGTAAGTAGACAGGTTTCTTTTAAAGCTTACTGTTTAATTAGACCACTACTGATTAAAGTTTCATACACATTTTTCACAACCTGTTTTGCATCTAATGACAAATGATTTCGACGCAAAATACTTATATTCTCGTAAAACAACTTTTTCGAAACGCATAGTAAAAACAGTTATTCAACACTGCCACTAAAATATTAGCCAAAATATTTATATGCCTAATGGTTAATACTCAAGAAATACCTGGCCCACCCCTGCCCTTATGAACAAATGGGTTTACCCAATAACAATAGGTATTAAAATCGTTAAAGGTTTATTGGGGTATGGTCCGTCAAAAGCCATAACGATATACTTTGAGACAACTATACGGCCGAGTGATGATCGCGTTGTTAAATTTAGCAATGGACTTAGCAATTGTTAAAAGTTAACAACGGTTTAGAATGTTTAACAAAACGTCATTGTCAGTGTTACTCAATGATTTTAGTAGGCAACCTGTCAAAATCTGACATTTTGTTAAACATTCCAAACCGTTGTTAACATTTAACAATTGCTTAGTCCATTGCTAAATTTAAAAACGCGATCATCACTCGGCGGTTACTCTTCCTCCGCTCATATTAGGCCCTGACATACCAAACGTAAAGAGTTTAAGAATGTTACAACATAAAAACTTGACAAGATGGTATCTAGAATTTTTAAATTTTTTTATACAAAATATGAGACCTGGGACACACACTAAATATATAGCAAATGCACACTTTGGTAAAGAACATTTTTATTTTGAAGTTTACGAAAAAAAGTTGTTTTTAAAAATATAAGTTTTAAAAGCGAATCCTTTATTTGTATTTTTTTTGTGGATGTGATAAAAAAATTATTTTTTTATCATAGCCAGTTAAAATTTTTCATCCAACATTTTTCTTATACAAATATTTCAGATGCCTCTAATTTCACGAAAAATGCAGGTATGTTTGCAAAATTTGAGATCTGACAATAAAATTTGATCAAATTCACAAAAAAACTCTACCAAGGTGCTTCAGTTAAAACGAATAGCATCTGGAATATATTTGGTGAGGGTGCCTTTTTAGATTAAAAATTAGAATGAAAATCCTAGGTGCTGCGTTGCAATCTGACACTACCAATTTCTTTATTCCCCAACATTTTTTTCTGAGGTTTTCCTTAAGACGGTTTTCATTATAAAAACGGAATTTTGTATTTTAATTTTACTTACTTTTGCATACTATCCGTCATGGATCACCAAAACTAAGTTAATTAAAACAAATGTGTATAAAAACTATTTAGCTAAAAATTAGTCCAGGAATTACTTTTTTAAAAACTTGCGTTTACGTACACATACCCCTGAACAGATTAAATTATTTTATGTCTAGACAAAAATAGTAAAAATATATGGGACCGTCTCGTGACCCAAATGTAATGTATTCACTTGAAAATGTAATAATTGGTTTTTATTTCAACATGTGATTATAATCCTCGTGATTGGAACTTGTCCAAGATTTAACCAAAAAAAAAAAAACATAGGAGATTCCAAAGCACTTTATTCGCATTTTTCACTATTTATGCAGTTTACTCAAAACATTGTTGACGTTTGTTTTCTGACAACTGACACCGTTTGCCGTTTTAGATGGTTTGGCACCGTTGCCGTTGGTCAAATCACATTGATCTCGATTTCGTATCTTTCTTATAAACTGTTCACCTTAGATGTGACTTAATGACAACCTACGAAGGCTTATATGAAGCCTTAGTACTAGGTACCGTGGGTGCCGGGTTCTTATATGTTTTAAGACGCAGATAATTCATTTACTTCACGTTTCTAGACAACACGGTAGTGCCACCACGGACGTTATCCAAATGACTACTACCTCTGAACTATCCCTATTAACGTCTGGGTAATGTCAACCAAACGGGACTCACTGTTTAACGTGGGTTCCAAAAATCTCCGGCCCGAATCGAACCTGAATCGCCCGCGTGCTAGACAGGGTCACAACGTAACTAAATAGGTTTTACTTAGAAAGTAACTAAAAAAATTTTCAGGCTAACAAAAAGGTTTAATAAAAATTACTTGATTTTTCTGGCTTTTCAGGACCGTAAGACTTATTATTATTGTTAAAAGACACTTATAAAATTATTAGTTGTTATAAACTATAGACAGCTTAAGATTTATTTGTTTAATTAAATCCCAACTTTCCAAGTTTTTCGTCTTACTTCGGTTATTTGTGATAATCATAAAAGTTGATCCCTAACTACTACTAACTTATTTATTATTAATTAAACATTTATATTTCATGAATAATTTACTTTCATAGTCATCAGTTTTTTTGCTATTAAATGTAGAAGTTATAATGTTATCAAAGTGTCAATATGAAAAAAATGTAATAATTATAATCTTAACTCTGAATTTGTTTAAAACATAGAAATTATGTTTTATTAGTTTAATTGTTGGTTTTAGCAATCTGTTCTTAATCAGGTAAAGAAGTCTATTTAAAACTGGCAAAAAACTCTTGATATGTGTATGTATTTTTGTTACTTTGTTTATTCCTTGATATAATTAAAAAATTTTTAAAAACACATTTTTAAAATTTTTAAAGGATCGGGCGATAAAAAATAGTCTTTTAATGTTTTCATCTATCAAATATGATCTTTTTGTAAATATTGTAAATATAATAATATATATTTGTATATAAATATCAGAGTCATTTATGTGTTTTAATCACAAATATGACTTTTTTTTTAATATTTGGGCTCCCTATATACAGAAAGACAAGTAGATTTTATAAAGTTTATCCCTGTGTTTGGTAAATCTTCACCTTAATCAAAGGCCCGTGATTATTTATTTTCTAAATTGTAATCTACATTCATTCCTAGACTCATTTACAATTGGGTTAAAACTGAAGATCCTATAAACCTGTTCATAATTGTTCAAACAATTAGGGAAAATCTATCATCTAAAAAATAAAGTGCAAAGATTTTCTAAACAAGGAATGTAATATTTCGGTCTATGTAGATAATTAAATTACATGCTTATAGCCTGAGGGCTGGTGAATAATTTTGAGTAGGTTTTTGAGGACCCCCTACCAACCCTTGATTTTTTTAATTTCAAGAGAAGGTTACTGATTACAGTAAAAATCATCTATAGTCCAGGCAGTCAAGCATTTCACATCCGAATTATTTGTATATATGCACAGATTTATTTTAAATTTTGACAGATGATAGGTGGATAGTCGAAAAGCAAAATCTTTTATTGGGTGTGCCAACCACCCCTGGGGTGGATCCCCCTTCTCGGGGTGGGCAATTTTTCCCAAAATACCCCAGAAATCGATGATGAGCAAATTTGAAGTAAAAAACATTCAAGTTTTTCGCCAGATCAATAGTTTTTGAATTATTCATTTCTCGTTTTAACGCATAACTCAATTATGCGTTGTATCAAAAAAAATTAATGAACAAAAATGAAACATAAAAAAACAAAAAATTAAGATTTTATGAAGATTTTGTTCTACCAAATTATGCTTTGAAGATTTTCTTTTACGTGATTAAGAACTTAACCTCAAATGACGGGAAAAGGGTATATTTTTCAACAAAAAGTCATAGAATATTTTTTCAAAAGCATAAAAGGACCTTTAAAATAAACACCGATAAAAGTGTTTTTGACTGAAATTTTAGTAAGATATGGTGTAAAATAGTTTAAAAAAAATCGCAATAAAATTGCCATTTCATTCAAAATAAAATTAAACTTATTTTGCACCAATTACTTTATTTGATGTTATTTATGACATTTAAAAGTTTTACTGATTAAATACAGTTATGAAAAAAAATTTGCTTAAATTTATGTTTTTTTTGTGATTTTTCAAAAAATTTTTTATTTTAACTCCAAAACCATATGATATCGAAAAAAAACTAAAAGTAGAAAACTGTATCACTTTTTTGACGTTAATTTCCATTTTTCTTTTTTTGTGGCATAAAAATTGACGGAGTTAATCATATCTTTTACTATATGGAGGACTGCTTTTTCCCAGCCCTTTGACCCACCATAAAAATGAGGGTTTAAGCCCTTCTAACATCATAGGCTTGTAGTCCTGAAAATTACCTTTAAAATGATTTTTTGAGGATGTGATAGCTTCAAAAGTAACGTTACAAAAAAATAAGATTTTAATTTTTTTTTGTCAATTTTAAAGTAAAAAAAAAGTTTAAATTTTGGCGCATGATTTTTTCTGTTGACACTAGGTTGTCTGTAGGTCCATTTGAGACCTACTATGTATTTTTTCAGTAGTGGCAGAAAGTAGAGCAACTTTTAAAAAATCAAATTTCTTGACAATAACAAAGAATAAAATGATATTTATCCACAATTTTTGGTCAAGTAGGTAGTCTTAAATCAGATAAGAATTGACCTCGAATATTTTTTTTATTTTTAAACTGTAAAATTTGTGTACCTGGAAAAAGTGAGCAACATTTTTTTGGACTTTTAAAAACGAATAATATTGTTTAATTCCAGCTGTTTACCGGTTGCATTAAAAAAATTAATTTACAATGCCTAAGGAGGCCTTTATCCGTTGATTTAAAAACACGTTATGCTTTACAAAAATGGTAAAAACAAATCAATATTGGAAAAAGGTTTGTTTGCATAAATCTATATATCGCGAATCATTTCACGTTATGGGAACATGGACATGTTTTACCTAGAAAAAAATCAGGAAACCAAAAAAACGGATAAATATCAAGAAAACAAATTTTGAAAATATCTCAGAGTGATCCATTCTTGGGTTCAATAAAATAAAGCAGCGATTATCAGAAGAATTAGGCATTCAGATATCTTCAAGGACAATAAGAAGTAGATTATGCGAGGCCAAATTATTTGCAAGACGTCCAGCAAAAGCCCTTATTATCTGCAAAAAACAGACGATCCCGTCTTCTTTTTGCTCGATCTCACTGGACAAATAATGACTGGAAAAGGATAATATTCAGCGACGAATCAAAAGTTTAATTTATTTCAAAGTGATGGTATAGCATATGTTCGACGTCCTGCAAACCAAAGGTTAAATCCCAGATACACTTGTCCAACAGTAAAACATGGTGGTGGATCAGTTATGGTGTGGGCTGCTTTTCCGGTTTCGGAATGGGGCCATTCATAAAATTGATGGGATAATGGATAGATTTATGTACAAAGATATTCTGGAAAATGAAATGGTTCCTTATGCAGACGAAAAAATGCCCCTTAGGCACATTTTTCAGCAGGACAATGATCCAAAGCATTCTTCTAAATATGTAAAGGCTTGGTTTAGAAGCAAGATATTCAAGTAATGGACTGGCCAAGTCAATCACCAGATTTAAACCCCATCGAGAACCTATGGGAAATTTTGGAAGGAAAATAAGGGGGAAAACTTACAAAAATAAGGACGAATTGTTCAATGCATTACATGAAGCTTGGATTAATATGGATCCAGCAATAATTTCTAAGTTACTGCAATCTATGCCACCGTTGTGAGGAAGTTATTAAAAATGATGGATATTTTACGAAATACTAAAATTGTAATTATACTTCAGTTTTTACTAAAAGAAAAACATCAATTCTTAAAAAGTTGCTCTATTTTTTTTCCGTCCCAGAATTAATTTTTGTACATAAAAATATAAACAAAGAATATTAAGTTAAGTTGTTGATAGATTTATAATGCTTAGGTCTTATTGGTATTATATTTCCAATATGATTGTATTTTCTTACTAAATAAAATAGATGTGTTTGAAATAAAGAAGTTGCTCTACTTTCTGCCACTACTGTACACTGTTCAGAGATTCAGAGAATAAACTTTAGAACAAACAAAATTTAAAATCAAAACATCAGTAGTCATTAAAATATTTTTTTATTTTATTTTTGTCAAAGGGGTGGTTCTTAAGGGTTGCTAGGGTAAAATTATTTCAAGTAGAGATAATAAACTGTAATACTAAAATTACGCAAAATCTAAAAATTGGCAGTCATTAAATATTTTTTTATTTCATTTTCTGTAAAGGGGTAGTTTTTAGGGGTTGAAAAGTGGTAACTAATAATTTTATTAAAATGATATGAATTTTTTCCATTAAAACTACAATTGTAATGTTACAAATCGTTGAAAGGTTTTTTCTATATTATTTTCATCAAAAGGGTAGTTTTTAAAGATTCTTTAGGGTTAATATTTCAAGATACACCAATTTTATATTGTACATACAATTCGTTAGGATATTTATCCTACATAAATAAAAGACATTTGAATCGAAAAAAAACCGAAAAACCTATAAAATCTATTTTTTTGATAAGGGGTGTAAATTTGGATATGAAGGGTAAGATAAGTTTAATTCAAATTTTCAAGAAAATCATATATAATAAATATAAATTTTATATATATATATATATATATATATATATATATATATATATATATATATATATATATATATATATATATATATATATAATATATATATATATATATACATATACATATATATATATATATATATATATATATATATATATATATATATATATATATATATATATATATATATATATATATATATATATATATTATAATTCGGCGGTATGACACTATTTTGAGCTTGACTGCCTGGGCTACTATGAATCTAGGTAACTTCGTTGGTAAGGTATAAATAAATTACTATTTACTGATAATATGCAATTTAAATAATTACACTGCATTGTTTTTTATACCATATAAAGATTAAAAAAGATAATAAAATCAACAGTTTTTCATTTAAATAAATTTTGAGTGCGTTTCTGTCATCATTTGACGTCATGGTACACCAAACGGCCAATACTAATAACTTGTTAAATGTACTTTCATGTGTGTTCACTTTAAAGGTGTCTTTTTAAAGAAATCAGTTTTTTATTCAGGGTATAAAAATATATATATAAGGGTTCATCAGGACTATAACACCTATATTCTTTTTAAGTGGTCACATAAAAAAGTAGAGGTTTTTAAATTTTATGTTTTAAAAAGAACAATAAAGACAATCTATCATACCTAAACCAGCGTAACTGACTAAATATGCCAGGCCTTGTATTTTAGGATTATATATTGTTTTATCAGATGACCGTTTTGGATAAAATGACATCTGCCTATCACTTCCGGTTTAAGCGAAAGTGGCGTAGATTTTAATATTTTGTATGAAACACCCTGTATACTTTTTAGCATTTAAATTCAAGAAGCCATTCCGGATATAAAATCTATCGCAGCCTAGAACTAGCTAGAAAGAAATTATTCAGGTATGAGTTGGCAAGAACTGTGACAAGAGAAATGTAGGCCGAAGTGAATCAGGAAGTCATGGAAGCAGCGGTCATTTGGTACATATGGGTTCTTTTGTTGTGCGAACTAAACAAGATAAGAAAAAATAATTGGACAAACAAATAGCTGAAGCCGTTTACGCAAGAAAATGCAGTTTTGGAGGATAAAAAATTTAAAAATTTTGAAAGGACATACAAATGGTAAGAATTTGAAAAAAAATATCTAAATGTTTTAACAAGTTTTCTGGACAGTCTGGTGTTCTTGGATGGATGGTCAAATATGATAATGAGCCGATAATCTGTGTCGTTTTAACAGCGTAGATACATCCAGTCATCTTCAGCCAAATTAGCTATTAACTCAATAAATAAATATAAAAACAAATATAACTGTAGAGTTACCAATGTTGTGACAGATACACATAACACAGTCATTTAATTATTCTATAACTATGTATGGTTGTTCGGCGCACTTACTTAGTTTGCTTTCCAATGATTAGGTGAAAAAACATAAATCACAAATTGTAAAATGCTGTAGAAATACCCATTTGCCAAATGTTTGGTACAAAAAAAAGGGCGAGAAAGTGGTAGTATTTCAATATATTCGATGGAATAATTTTTTAGATTGTTTTGAGATTCAGTGAATAATATTGTTATTATTATGCGAAGAGCATATATTGATGCAGTAATTTTTTAAAAAGTTCTAGGTATCTACATGATGGCTGAAGATTTTTTAAGTTACTCCAACCAATTTCTATGGCAATGCACAATACCACAGTAAGGTAAATTTATATCTCAAGCACTTCTAACACGAAAAAGTTAATGGCTCCATCTGATGGCTTTAAAGAAAAAGAAGCTTGCATCAAAAAAGCTATGTTCAAGCTCTTACCTCCTTTTACTTTTTGGCATATATTTTGGATTCTGCAATAAACAAAGAAGACTGTCCATTGCTGGCTGAAGAGAAGAGAAATGTGCTAAATGATGATCCCAAAAATATGTTCTAGAAATTATGCAAGTGCTACTAGTGATTTCTGTTTTGTGTGCCTGAGCAATAAGCTTCCTCTGCTGATATAGAAAATATATTATCTTTATATGATGCATCCATTAAAACTAACTGGTTGGTGCGGTTTATGGAAAAAATGGCATTATTGGACCATATTTCTTTAAAGATGTCTATGGAACTACTGTAACCGTCAATTCCGAGCGTTACCGTGAAATGTTAAGAAAATTTTTGTGGCCTAAACTGAATAAAATGAATGTAAATCAGCTCTGGTTTTAACAAGATGGAGCAACATCTTGGACAAGCCATGAAACAATCGCTTTATTGCGCCTGAAATTCGATAATCGCATCATTTCTAGAAATTCTGATGAAAATTGGATCCCTAGATCCTGTGATCTTACACTTTTGGATTACTTTTTTAGGTTTATCTGAAGAACAAAGTGTATACTAATTACCCACAAACACTTCAACAATTGAAAAACCGAGCCACTATAGATGACATTGATTCAAGTTTATTGCAAAAAGTTATCCAACATTTTGACCTTCCGATAACTTCCTGTCAACGAAGCCGTGGAGGTCATATAAATGATATTATTTTTCATATATAATTGCTATATATCAAACTTTTTGACACAATAAATTTTCCTGGTGTTTCTTATAAAATTATTTTTTTATCAATGGTACAAATCCACGCTAATCGTTGGGTCACCCTTTATATTTTAAAGTGTCTAAATTTTAGCTTTATTTTTTCATATTAATCATAATTTTGTTTATTTTTAATCAAATTGATTAAAATCATGATTTTAATCGTTATTCAACTGAATTAAATCATCTTAACTCTGAGAACCGATTTTTAGTTTCAACATAACCAGCTTGACGAGCCTTCTACTATGTAGCTAGTAACTTGAAGTTTCGTAGGTAAATTCATTTTTATATTAACACAATTCGATATAATTTATAGAGTAATAACTCTTATCAAAAAGTAACCTTAGCAAAAACACGTTTTGTTAAATACGGTCTAGAGTAATTACTAATTGTTTAACTTACATAAAATCTTCAATATCACCCAACTCAACAAACTCACACGTGTTATAACAGCCGTTCGCGTAAAAACTATAACACTGACCATAGTCATAATCGGAATTTGTTTGACACGGTAATGCTAATTTGGCCAATAGGCCATCTGGACGAATCTTATTAGTCGGTTTCTTGCTTGAGCTAGCAACAGCTTCATCAGGAACTTGCCAGAAGCTTTGCTCAGTAACCGGTACAGTCGGCACAGCGTAAGCGTGGTTGGGGTACGACACTTGGCTACTACTAACAGACGCGGAGGGTGGTAAACAGTTTCGATTGTCGACGAACTGTCCAACGAGGACATACTGACTTAACAGGTAATCGTCCTCAAACTCTAACGCGCACATACTGGAATTTCTTGTAAGGCATCCGAAAAATGTAATTTAAAAAACTTTTTAACTGACAATTCCAAGACGCTACTGTTCCCAGGTTTTGAATAATATAAAATCTACTTTTTATCTTATCTTAATAAATTTGTTTTTAAAGTATTTTGTCTACTATATTATAAATAATTATTAAGTTACAGAGTGTGCCATTATGTTACACTGCTTTAATTTACTTTTAGATTAATAAAGCATACCCAGTAAAGAAAAAAAAAAGAAATTTAAAAGGTTTATACCAAAGTCCTATTAAGTAAGTCATGTTCTCATAATGTATAATTAATTTTTCAGTTACCGTTAATATTTATTTACACTACTAGCCTCAAAAGCTTCATTTTCTAATCTATGGCAAAGCCAGGACTACGCAAATCTTCCAGATAGCTTTCCTGGCATGCTCTGTATTAGATTTTTTCCTTGACCGTTTTCATGAATATGCATTATTTATGCAACAACCAATACTTTCTCCTACATTTTCTTCCATTTCAAGTTGATTTAAAGTAAAAACTAAATTGAGCTAAAACTGACACGATGTATCAAATTTGAAGTAAACATACCGTAACCAACCCCCATCAACCATGGTTGTTAGAATTCATTAATAAATTCCAACTTTAATAATTTCTATATACAATGCTATGTAAAACTATATCTTCCAATTTTTTAATACTTTAATTTTTAATTGCATTATTGCGTTTGTATAAAAAATATTGTATGATATTTGTGTTAAAAGTACGTTTTCAGAACTCGCTTCGCTCATTCTGCAAACTTTCACATTCGTGCCTTAAAATTGTACATTTAACACTTATATCATAAATAACTATTATTTGTTTTAATCACCTTTAAATAGAATTTTAATTATGAAAATAATATGTAACAACCGTCACAAGTAATTGTCATTTTGTCTCAGACTTGAGGACATTTGGGGTTTAAAATTGACAAATAAAGCAATAAATTCAGCGAAAAAGGCTTTCAAAATCGCCAAGGCGTCATTACTTCCTGCTTTAAACAACAATTTAGCAACTTAAAAATTTTGGTTGCAAACGCTTTTTTAAAATATATTACCGTCCTAGACGCGAGAGTTTTACTTTGGTAGCTATCAACAAAGTTTAAAAGTTTACTTTTGCTTTCCTTTGTGTTGCCAGGTAAACAAAAATCAACTTTTTTTACGATAGTAACGAGAGTTAACTCATGGTCAAGGACATTATTCTCTCTTTTATGGAAATAGAGCTTAAAAAATAAAAAGGATATTAAGTCTTTAAATTATCAACTTAAGGATCGAATTGGGCTTAACACTTTTTTCATACAGACAGGTCCACTGTTGTAGAAACATAGGAAACACTTAGGCGAATTGACTTACATTCGCCTGACTCACGCTAACAAACAAAACTCGCAAAAACGATGCGATAAATGTTGAATGTTTTTAAAGATTTAATTTTGAATTTAGAATATTATTTGCTTTCTTGCAGCCGCAGCCATTGCAAATACGTGGTAGAGTTTTTGAAATCGTTTCTTCACTATCAAAATAAAGTAATAATGGACGTTTAAACTTCGTGAAAAGGTTCAAATTGAAATGGTATTTCCAAGGAAAATCATATCGACAAATTCATAAAATTTGGTAATATCTGGTTTCAGCAAGATGGTTGTCCCGCTCACAATGGACGTATTGTTCAAGGATATTTGAACAATAAGTTTCCTAACCGTTTGATTAGTGGACGTGGAACCATTTTGTGGCCCGCGAGATCACCAGACCTTACTCCTAATAATTTCTTTTTGTGGAGTTATTTAAAAAATAAGGTTTCTGGTCATGATAGGGCTAATAATTTAGAAGAACTTCGAATAAACATCGAAGAAGCTTTTCAAACTATCAGTCCTAATATGCTAACAAACGTTAGACGGGGTTTTTACGATCGTTTGGGATATTGCCTTGCGCAAGAAGGAGGTTTGTTTGAATATTTATTATAATTTCATTTAGGAGTATTTTTTATGTTTATAATTATTTATTTTTTCATTGCGTACTATTTTAATTTTAGAAATAAGTTTTGTGTTTAGAGAACTTTTTATTTTGCTTTGGCAATTAATGAACTGATAAATAAAGCTGTTAGTATTTAATTTCCTATTTATAAATAACGGTATTAACTATAAACTGTTTTCTCAACAGATTAGACCGCATAAATTTATTTTTCGTCATTTTCAAGCGCGCCTTAAACCATAAAACACACCCGTCCGAAAGCATATTACAAACTGAGATTCGGTTCGGTTAATCATGCATGCCGACGTTTATCGATCGAAGCGGACAGTAGTAAATTCACCAGTTCCCTGCCTAGCTTCAAAATTCAAGTAAACTTGTAGTTTTCTAGAATAATGTTTTTTTTGCTTTAAATACACTTTTTTATAAAAAGAAACAATAAGTTCGCATGTTCATATGTTTTAAAATATTTATTTATTCATGAAATACTAACAGTCCAAGTTCACGTGACGAATGATCATGGGGGTAACCTAAATTCGTCTATAACACTGCTAATTACAGTTTGTGTTGCTCGGGGGTTGTGTGAAGCATAAGTTGTAGCACATGTATTCTGTGTAACCCACTTCTATATATACCTCATTTGCACTTAACAGTGCGGTATCGGTGATCAATATAATAATCTACGAATGGAACACCAGGTTTGTGTATTCTAAGAAGTTGAGTCGTTGGATGGCACCCATGAAGTGGATATAGAAAGTTCAAAGATCCTGGGTTTGGGTTTTTGACTTTCTGGTTTTAGAGTTATTGGTTTATCATTATTATTCAATTTCGATATGTTTAACGCATATTTACTATTGTTTGTGTTAAAAGTCGTCAAAATAGCGTATGTTTAAGCAACTTTGAGTTAGTGGACATTATATAACTAAAATCCAAGTGACTTTTATTTTGAAAGGTTTTAAAAAAATAGGGGTTTACCTCCAATAGGTCCACTATAGTAGACAAAATTGAAAATTAACAGTTTGCAACAAGAAATAATAAGTTTAAGAGTGCATTTACGCTACACCTTAGGGGTCGGGCGAAAGGACGCGGAGATGGTGGGCGAAGACTAAAAAACTCCCACTACCACAATTTTCGTATAGCCGCATTAAATATTATATTTTATTTTTTTTATTAGGAAGTGCTTCAACCGCGAAGGGTTATTTGCACGTAGACAGTACATTAGTTTATTTACATTTTAGTAAACTGTATTATAACATGTTTTTAAATTGACTTATATAAATCACAATCTTTTATGAAGTTTATAGTGTTTGTTAAATTGTTATTAAGAATATGAGTCGAGTTAAGAGAAAATAGTATCTAAACATAACGAATTTAGGGTGACTTTCACTCAAGGAAATGTTAAAAACTAAATCCAATAAAAACTATTACAGCAAAAGCCTAGATTTAAGTGTTGGCTTTCATATAGTTTTTGAAAATTATCAATAACTTATACCGTTTTTGAGAAAAACATTATGCCCCGAACTCCAAATTGGATCCAATTTTCGCGGCGAGGATGGACTCTCAATGTAAGCCAAAATTGGATTCATCGAGCACAAAAATGTGCTATGTATAATAATGACTGAATGTGACGGAAATGTATTTTTTTGTATATAAAAAAAGGTTTTAAATCTTCTGTACTTAAAATAGTTTGCGATAATGGTGCTTTATTTTTGGCAAGAACAATTTCTTGTGCCTAGCCATTTGTTAAAATTCAGAGGTTTAGTTTTCAAAAACGCGCAAAGAAATATATTTTTATTTATATTTTAACATATTTTTTGGCGTTATCTTGCTTCTGAGAATCCCCTTTCTTTATTTTCTTCTTCCCTGGGAGCCGTCTTCATTCACTACCGAAGGCAGCGCAGCCTCTTGGGCTTTTTGTACCTAATCCCCCATTATCTTTTATACTAATCCTCCCATTAGTCTTGCTTCTTCTACAAGTCTGTATAACCCCGAGACTGGTTGGTTAATATATTCATGTGGGCTCATTTTCGGTTGCCCATATAATGCCTGTCTTTGGTGAATCAACGCTTCACATTCGCACAGGATATGGTAGGCTGTTTCTTCCTTCCTCGTCTCACATTCTGCAACTTGGGTCCCCATTGTATGAGCCTATCTTAGATCGTGCCCTGTTAGCAACCTTACTGTTATGCGAAGTATTTTTCTACTTTGAGAATTCCCTTTTATTTTTTGAGTTACGTTCTGGTTGGTATTGTAAATTAACGTAAAAATTTTTGACAAAAACAAAAATCAAATATTTTAATAAATTAATTTAGTTTCAGTGTCGATAATACCCTTTTTTAATGAGGTCACTGCTACATAAAAGCAAGCAATAGCGATAGGATCTTTAGCCTCACTCCAAACTTTACATTATTAATTTTTTTAGCCACCTTAAAATAATTTAGCACCTTCATTTTAGCACATTGACCTTGTCATACAACATTGTAATAAGCATGCCGCTGTGATTACATTTTTTTTACTCCACTACCTAAATATCAAGATCATAGATATTATTTATTACAAAACAAACAAATATATTTACTTAATTAATTAATTTTTAATTGTGCTGATAGCTGAACAAGAAGCGGAAAAGACAGAGAGAACGCGATACTTACATATATGAGAATGCTTTTTACTGGATGGAGCGGGGTTAGAAATATTGCCGACTGTTTCTTATCATGGTGCAAACACACATTTATTACGTACCAAATCTCGTTATGTTTAAAGCAAAAACCACCTGAACATGACCATTCAAAATTTGCCTATACAGGGTGTACCAAAAGTAATGAGGACACAGAGCAACAGCAGATTCCTTAGATCGAAATAATGCAATTTACCTAAACTTGCCTTATTTTAAAGTTAATAATAACTAAGATACAGGGTGTCAATCCTTTAATTTTATTTTCGTTTTTTCGCAATAATTCTTTAACTAAATGACATAGCGGTACAAAATTGGGGATCTGGGGGTTGTTTGAGGCGAAAAATTCAAATTTGTTCATGCTTTGGTAGTGGTAGTAGAGGGAGCCAGCTACTGCCTACCCCACTTGTTTTAGATGACATAACTTTTTTTAAGCTTAGTATATTGACCTGTTTATTAAAAAATAAGTTACTATATTTACCTCTGCATTAAAAATGTATACCTCATTTAGGTCTCTAGGAGCAACTGTTTTCGAGATAAACTACTTTAAAGGACCCCGCAATTTTCTTATGGAAAGTGGATTTCGGCCAATTTTTTTTAAACTTTGCACGGTGATAGTTCTTAACACGCTAATCAAAAGTCTCCACCGGCACAAAACCCGAAAACTCCCCCAACCCCCCAAAATCATCCTCAATGATCACTCGGGATATGGGGACTTTTGAGGGTGATTTTGGGGGTTAGGGGGGTTTTCGGGTTTTGTGCCCGTAAAGACATTTGATAAGCGTGTTAAAAACTATCATCATGCAAAGTTTGAAAACAATTGGTCAAAACCCATTTTTTCCCGTAAGAAAATTGCGGGGTCCTTTAAAGTGCGTTTATTTCGGAAACAATTGCTCCTTTATACATTTTGAATGCAGAGAAAATTATAATCACTTATTTTTCAATAAACAGGTCAATATACTAAACTTAAAAAAAGTTATACCATCTAACAAAAGTGGGGTAGGCCGTATCTAGCGCCCTTTACTAGCAACATCAAAAGCATGGATGAATTTGAATTTCCTGCCTTAAAGAACCCCCAGATCCCCAATTGGGTACCGCTATGTCATTTAGTTAAGAAATTATTACGAAGAAACGAAAACAAAATTAAAAGTTTGACACCCTGTACCTTAGTTATTATCAACTTTGGGATAAGGCAAGTTTAAGTAAATTGCATTATTTCGACCTAAGGAATCGGCTGTTATTCTGTGTCCCATTACTTTCGGGACACCCTGTACATAGACTGCTTAAAAATATTACTATTTTTTAAAAATTATTCATTGTACAAGGTTGTCAAACGAGGACTAGACAGGCCGCTATTTTACTCGAGCTGTACTTTATAAAAAAAAACTGAAAAAGCCATCTTATATATTTTTTTCGCCGAATTAGAATGATTAAAAAACAATTGTACATCAATTTAAACTGTTAGTGGTCATTTAAGTATTTCTTTTTGATGAATGGACTATTTTCAATGTGATTATTATATCCGATCCCTGCATTATCTTTTGATCTAAAACAATATTTTTTTATTTAAAAACTAAATTAGAAATATTTAAAAACTTTCATATCTGTTCACCCTTTTGCAGTAGTGTCATTTAGACAATTAAAAAATTAAGTTTCAAAACTGTTTATATTTTTCACGAACTGATAATAAAAGGACGTCTTTTTTGTTTTTATATCTACAATTGCTAAGCTGATACATACAGTGTGTCCCAAATTGGGCCTACATGTATTGGTAACTCGGGAACCATTAGAGCTACAGTGTTGGTTAAATTAGGAAAGTTTTAGACAATTTAATTGCAAAATTAAATCTGCTTTTAGATTTTATTTATCTTTTATGGTTTTTAAGATAATTAAAAAAAAAAAAACAAATGGTGCATTTTTAACTTTTGCGTGTAGCTCGCAAATTACCAATTTTACGGTTTTAAGATTACTACATTATTAAAACACATTTTTAAGAAGAATTTATTTTAATTAAAAATATTTTATTAACTTTATTTGTTTTTGAGATATTTATCCAAAGTTTGGATTTTCATACGGACGCCATATTGGATTTTTACATTTTTGAAAAGAGCTCTTCAAGAGCTTTTCATTGATGTATCACAAGTCTAGGTTTTCAGTTTGCTTAAGCTCTAAAAACGATAATTTTTGCTTATTTGATAGTAGGCATAGACTAGACTGCGTAATGGCCGCCCCGTTTCATAAAAAACAAATGATTTAAATAATGTAAATGTCAAATTTAGCGTGCATCTTATTTCTCGTTTAGAAACGCCTTCAACAAAAATTCAAGTTTTGATTTATTTCAGTATTTACAATAATGGCTCTTAATTATTCAATGATGAAAAGGTGGATATGCTTGAATTTATTTTTAATCTAACAGAAATACAGAAGTTGCAGCACTTGCATACGAAGAACAATTTCCGGAGCGGGAACAACCTAACCAAAGATATTTTAGATTCTTAGTTACGAACTTGTTAGCCTATGGATCTTTTGTGAAACCGAATCCCAAAACTTATATAAAAAATAATGAAGCAAGAGAGGCGATTATAATGGAAAACGTTAGAGATGATTCCACAACATCGGTTAGAAAAGTGGAAGAACAGACAACAATTCCTAAATCATCTGTGCATCGGTCTTTAAAAAAACACCGTTTTCATCCATACTACGTATTGTCCAGGGTCTTCATGAGAATGATTTCAATAGACGAATCACCTTTAGTCGATGGTTTATTACTAAATGTCAACAGATACCCAATTTCGAATCCAAGGTTCTCTGGACAGACGAAACCCGGTTTACAGATTGTGGAATTTTTAATAGGCACAATTATCACTGCTGGGATATAGAAAATCCACATAATTTAGAAGAAAGACGGCTACAAACAAGGTTTGGCTTTAATGCCTGGTGTGGCATCATAGGTAATTTAAAATGCACCTTTAATTTACGTCTCACAATTAGATATAACATTTATTTTTCTGTTTTAGACAACAGTTTAATTGGACCATTTATTTTTGAAGAAACTCTGAATGGAGATAGGTATTTGCTACTCCTGCAAGAACAGATTTTACCGGCCATTAGAAATACAGTTCCGCCAAATGAAATTAATAATTTGTGGTTCCAGCAAGACGGATATCCAGCGCACAGTACCAGGGAGGTGATGAATTAGAAATACCTTTAATGACAACATAATCTCTAATAATGGGCCAATTGCTTGGCCAGCTAGATCACCGGACATCACTCCCCTGATTTTTACCTATGGGGACACGCAAAAAATGAGGTGTACGAGTTTTCTCCGCCCGAAACTAGGCTGGAACTAGAACACAGGGTACGGGATGTGTTTGCTTCCATCAAACGAAACTCGTTACGCCGAGTAACCCGCAAGGTGTTGGAAAAATGCGAGAAATGTGTGGAAAATGGAGAAAGACATGTACTGTTTGTTTTATAAGAAGTAGAACATTTTGAATTAATTTTTAAATAGATCTAGTGCTGGTAAATTTACTTGTACCAGAAAAATATTGTCATAAGCGAGACATTTAAGGGCCAAAATCACTTTTTTGCTTATATCACTTTTAGCACTTATTTTATAAAAAATATGTATAAATTATTTTTTAAAGAACTTATTAAAAGGCATATTTTTTGACCCTTACATTTTTTCGTAATTTTTTTAGTTTTTAAGATATTTTTAATTTAAAATTTAAATCGTTAATATCTCAAAAACTAAAAGGGCTACAAAAATTTAGAAAAAAACTGACTGAAGTTTTATTAGACCATCAATTTTGATTGTATACTTTTTTTTTATAAAATCAATAGTGTTCTAGTTATGTTAAAAAAAAACGATTTTTCGCGATTTTTTTAAGGTAAAAAAATGCAATTTGTACCCTCTGGGCTGAGGCAGCAGTGCGGCTTTGAATTAACTATTTTTCATAGTAATATAAAAAAAATGTTTCATTCAGTTCTCTTATAGGCTGGGTTTTTTTTGCGGTGGCCTGCCGGACTAAAAGCTGTATGCACAATGGGTGTCGCATTTGCTAACAATTTAATAAAAACATATTCGAGACTACCAAGGCAACATTTGGAGTATGTTGGGAAGGATAAAAATAATTTTGTACGTTGTTCCATCACTGTAGAGGAACCTTTGCGTCTACCACCATGAACCTGAATCATAACAAGAAGTTAAAGAGTAGTGTGACTGTGAACCTAGTACTTCAGCTCCAAAGCCAGGTAGGGTCCAAAGATTATTGCAACTGATCTTGAATGTATTGAATTTTGGATCTTGGATGTGCTTAGCTTTTCCCGTCATCTAATATGAAAATCCAACCATTTACCAGTCATTTTTTTTTATTACTTTCTATATGTCTTTTGAAAGGGTCAGTAAGTGTTATTGTACCGATAAGTTAACAAAAGTGACAAGTTTATTAAAGTACCAGTTACAAAAGGAGGTTGTTACTTGTTACCTTAGTTGTAAACTAAAAGTGAAAACCGACTGGAAAAGTTTTTATTCCGGGTAATCCAAAAAAATAATATTAAAATCGTTTTATTTTCTTATCAGTATTAGCACTGGTAACATGTGCAATATAAAACATTTACAATAAAAAATATTTTACAAAGGTAACATCAGGTTTAGTTAAACAGAATTAATTAAATTTCGAACAAATTATGTTTAATTCTTTTCAAAAAAAGTGTTTTGATTTGATGTGAACGGCGTCACTTAGGTAACTTACGTATACATTAGAAACTAAAAAGTTTAAATAAAAAAGGCAATCTTGCTAAATTAATTTTTTTGCCAATATTCTATCTCATTTATACAAAATAAACTGTAAACTAATTACCGTCTAAAAACCGCTTGACAAGAGGTTATTAGGCCATGCATATTTATCGTACATAATTATATACTTGGACTGAGAAAAATCATAATTAATTCCCGGAAAACTTTTTGCTTTATTGACTAAGAGCACGTAGAGCTTGGAGTTTTTAGTGTAAATTATATATTTAAATATATATTTTTTAATAATACCATATTGAAATTAAAAGCGGCTTGATATTAAATATTACAATAAATTGTAATATGAATATCATTATGTTTTTAGAATCAGACTGCTGAAATTTTTTGTTTAATGAAATCGTATATATACTATATATATATATATATATATATATATATATATATATATATATATATATATATATATATATATATATATATATATATATATATATATATATATATATATATATATATAAATATATAAAATATAATTAATATTATTAAATGATAATACTAAAATAAGGATGAATTTGAATTTTCGTTCAAGACTCAAATCCTCAATTTTATAAGTATGTCTTAGTAATGTTATTAACGAAATAACAAAAATCAAAATGAAAAGTTTTCATCCTTTATTTTTGTTTTTCGTAATAACTTTTTAACTAAAAGACATAGCTGTATAAAATTGAGGATTTGAGGGTCTTTTGAGGCGAGAAATTCAAATTCGTCCATGCTTTTAATGTTGCAGGTAGAGGGCGCCAGCTACAGCCTACCCCACTTTTTTTAAATGGCATAACTTTTTTTAAGCTTACTATATTAACATGTTTATTAAAAAAGAAGTTATTATAATTCCTGCTGCGTCAAAAATGTATACCTTATTTAGGTTTCTAGGAGCAACTGTTTTCGAGATAAACGTACTTTAAAGGACCCCGCAATTTTCCTATGGAAAATGGGTTTCGGTCAATTGTTTTCAAACTTTGCATAGTGATAGATCTCAACACGCTGATCAAAAGTCTCCACGGGCACAAAACCCAAAAACACCTCTAACCCCCCAAAATCAGCGTGTTGTGGTTAGTTTTGTTTCGGTCAACAATTGGCAGAAACATATCGAAAACAGTTGCTCCTAGAGACCTAAATGAGGTATACATTTTTGACACAGCAGGAATAATAGTAACTTCTTTTTTAATATACAGGTCATATAGTAAGCTTAAAAAAAATATGCCATTTAAAACAAGTGGGGTGGGCCGTAGCTAACGCCCTCTACTAGCAACATCAAAAGCATGGACAAATTTGAATTTCTCGCCTCAAAGAACCCCCAAATCCCCAATTTTGTACAGCTATGTCTTTAAGTTAAGAAATTATTACGAAAAAAACGAAAACAAAATTAAAAGTTTGACACCCTGTATTTTAGTTATTATCAACTTTAGATAAGGCAAGTTTGCGTTAATTGCATTATTTCGACCTAAGGGATCTGCTGTTGCTCTGTGTCCCATTACTTTTGGGACACCCTGTATACAACGAATGCGAACTTAAAAAATAGTTTAAGTTTATTTTAAACGCTTTTAAAATGTCACAAGGAAATATTTAAGAGGTGAGTGTACAAAAAAATGTATTTTGTAATAAAATAAGTAACACCTTGTATTAAAAATATAACAATTTTAAACCAGAATAATTTCATCTTTAAGACACATCTCATATTTTAAGTCTACATTGGTACTATTAAGTGGTAAACCACAGTATCCTCCTATTACTTCCAAAACGTCAGTATGATGCTAACACAAACAAGATTTAATATTCAATTTACGATCCGACATCATTCAATTCTTTTTCAATTAATACGTGACAAAAATTTAATGCAGTATCGACATTCGGCAAGAGACACATTAAAAAGATTCTTTATATATTAGTATTGTTAAACATATATAAAATTGACACAAATAAATGCAGACAATAGACACCTGTTAAACCAAAATTTGTATTTTTAAGTTGTCCTCACAACATTTCCATTAGCAACTTTCCCCCAATCAATACAGTATTCTCGTTCTCAAAGGTGGCCCCTGACCCTATGTAGAGAGTGTGAATAGAAAATGGCATTCTGAATACAATTCTGCGTAAATGTCTAAACAAAAGTAATAAAAAATTGAATTAATACTAACAACCACCTATACCCCAAACCAACCACTACATCAATTTCTCGTGCTCTTATATCATAATAGCAAAGGAAAAAGTCTATATGCTTAGAATCTGGAAATCTACGTGTCCAAAAATTTGTTAAATGAGAACAAATCCACTTATTTTTTTGTGTTAACTTAGCTTTACACAACGTGTTTTACCTCGGTATTAAATTGTATAGAGTCCCTGATCTTAGCTTTAATATAAAAAAATATATATTTTTTTAAGGCTCTTATATAATTTTTATAAAAATGTTTTAATTATCTTCGATAATGCTTAAAATTAGTAGTTGCATTTCTGTATACAATTCTAATTTTGGTCAAATAACATTTTTTCCTTACGCTTTAAGAAATATATTAAATTTTTCTTGATGCATCAAGTAATAATAAAAAAAAAATCCTACATTGGGGTACTTTTCAAGGAGGTTTAAAACCAAATTGTTTTTAAAATTTAAAATTTTAAATTCGATCAAGAAACATCACCGGAAAAATGAAATATTTATGATATTTAAAGACCCCCTATAAAAACTAAAATTTTTACTAACTGCCTATAAAATAAAAAGTATTTTAAAAAACCAAAAAAAGGAAGACAACCATCCAACCGGGTTCTAAACCTTTGTGGCTACCTGAAATAAAAAACCTATAGTATTTGTTAGAATGAAATAGTTTTATATTACTGACATAATTAATCCTTTAAAGACATTAGTGTTGTATATATTTGTAAACACAAAAAAATATTTTTAAATAATGGTTTAATTAAGGACTGAGGGGTACCATTAGGCAAAATTAACAATCAAAAAATCCATTTAAAAGAATTTTTTAAAAATAAATATTTTTTAATTAAAAAACGGAAAATAATTTAAATCAAGGTGTTATTTTTTTGTGGAAAATTCCTGTACATATAATATACAGAGCGTTCCTTTAATCTTGTGAAACACTTTAAAGGCGGATTCCTTGGATAAAAATATAAAAAAAGTTTCTTTAAACAAACGTCTCCAACTTTTTAACTTTTGAACTAGAAAAGCAAAAAAATTTAGGGGGTATTTAAGTCTTGAAATTTAAAAAAAAATTTTTTTTCATATTTCGATGGTGGATTTTTTGAAATTAGAATTATTTTAAAATTTATAGCTAAAGTTGTTGTTCATTTGTATTCCAGATATGTATTTTTTTTTTACTCGAAAACAGCACAATTTACGAACAAAATTTACAGGACCAAAAAGTATCTAATTAAGTAAGGCCTTCACAAACCATTACTTAAATTTTAAATTTCCAATTCCACAAAAAGATTCAGTGAAAAAAATATTAGGGTTACACATTTCATTCTTTTTTAAAACCGAATTTACCCCTATTTTAATCCCCCATTTATAAAAAAAAAAAAATTTAATATTTTTTTTAAACTTTACCGCCATATAGTTTAAAAAAAGTTAATATTATATATATATATATATATATATATATATATATATATATATATATATATATATATATATATATATATATATATATATATATATATATATATATATAAAGGGGTTTTAAATTTTAATTGAACATATTATGTGGTGAGCCCCATTTTGTGTAAGAATGCAATAAAAAAATTCTTAAATTAAAAAAAAAACTTTCGATTTTAAAACCTATTTTTAATATATTTAAATAAAATAAAAAAAAAATAAACAAAAAAAATAAATATTAAAAACGGCAACTGTCTTTATGCACTGCTATACTCGAAATTAAGACTGGGGAAATTTAACGCATTGATAAAATTTAATATATAAAAAACGATCTAATTTTTAAAATATCAACAAACCGATAATAATCATTTATTAAATTTATTACTATATCCATAAATCATTTTTTTAAATTTCATAAAAAGTAAGAAAACCC
>JAHBCN010006757.1:0-47160 GCA_019359885.1 Listronotus oregonensis
AAAAGACAATCCGACGTAGAAACGTTACTATTTAGATTTGACAATAAGTTGTTATTAGATATCAATTATGCCGGGTCGTTTAAACTACACGTACGAAGATTATTTAAATTTGTTTATTATCTACGGAGATTCCTGTCGGGCGAGCCAGTTCTCTTATTGAAGTAATTTCGACAATTTCATCATCGACAATTAGTTTTCTTTTATTAATTTTTGCTTTAACAGTGCCGTAATTCCTGAAATTCTCTATTATTTGTCTAACACTGTACTGTGACGGCTTCTGTTTATCTGGATATCTTTCAGCGAATAACTCGCATGTTCTTGATAAAACTTTGTTACATTCACCGTAGATAATAAACACATTTAAATAATCTTCGTGCGTAAATAGTGACGTTTCTACGCCCGATTGTCTTTTTTTTCCGCGTCCCGCCGTCATGGCCCACTAATAACAAAATTGAAGAGCCGTATCGCACTTTTACAATACAAAATGTTGAATTGTCAATTATTTCGAAAACAATATATTTTCGGAATATACCACTTAATACAAAGTTCCCTTATTTTTTAATGCTAAATACGATAAAAATATAAAAGTTTTTTATTACTTAATTTTTGTACCTAATTTTTAGTCACCCTGTATTAATTTACATCCAAAATATCCACCCAATATACAAAATTGGCCCTCTTTTCACAAGGAATTTAACTCAAATTAAACAATAGGTTATGCCGTATAGGAAAAATTTCTCCTTATTTTGGGGTCTGCAAACGTCATTTTGACATAAAATTCAAGATATGTCGAAAACGGTTAGACTTAGGTAAAGCACATACACTTAATATATCTAGAATTTTCTGGGGAATCTAAAAATGTAATAATATATAGGGTGTTCCATTAAAAATAAGGAAGTTAGCATCGATTTCCGGTACAACCGGAAGTGCCACCATCTTGAAAATATTTTAGACGAGTTGCTCTCATCGACGTCAGTAAACTACCAAATTTTCTAAATTTTCCGTTTCTGACTGCGCCATGACTTCCCAAATAACCTTTAGATTACTAAAATCTAAAGTCCAACCAATTTTTTTTCAGGTAATTTTTTTTAAACAATAATTATTAAAAAAAAGCCTTTTCGTTTTTAATATAACAAGAAATACTGGCTATATCACTTTACTGTTTGTAGAGAATTCGAAAACCTACAAAATGGTTTTTAAAAAATCCCGATTCAACCATTTTTCACCGAGAAAAGCCGGAAAAAAGCTTAAAACAGACCTTTTTCAAAAATTCTCCGTTAATTTTCAATATTAAGAGCTGATTTTTTGGGAAATGATAGTCAATAACATATACTTTAAGCTGCCAAAAGATGAAAATTGTCGCATTAATAGTTTTTATTTAATCGCACTATAAACAAATTAGGCCCTTATCTTACAAGTGCCGTGAATATTTTAACGAGTTTTATACACACTTAAAAAAGCCTTAGCTTAGAAATCATCCTGTATTGTAGCTCCAATAATATTTCGTACATATAGTTGGATCATTTTTAAAATGAAAATTCGGTGCCCTTTGAAAGGAAAAAAAAATAAAAAGTAGCAAAAAAATATTTTTTGTGCGGGAAGCGGCACATTATAAAAAGCAAAGGCAGCCGCAGTTCAAACCAAATCTTTTTTGCTACTTTTTATGTTTTTTTCAAAGGGCACTGAATTTTTTTAAATGATCCAACTATACGCATACATGGCAATTGACTTCTCTATTTTGAAATGCTACTAACCAAAATTATCCTGTTCATCTTCATTTTTAGCCTCATTCTCGTTCAAACTATTCAATAGTCCAGTGATGCTATAGGTACATTGAGATTCCAAAGTCTCATCCAGTTCTTGAGATACGTGGCTCTTGGACATCGTGTTTAAATTCATAACACATGTACGTCGAATGCAAACTTAAAATGCTACAAATTTTTAATTTGATTATACAGAGTCAATCAAGAAGTCTGCACAAAATAAAAATCTTTTAAGAGCGTTTATTTTACATTTTTTAAAAATAATTTATTCAGTTTGTTGAGATAATATAAAAAAACGCTATGGGTAAAAAAAAAAAGTGAGCTTTGTTTTAGTATACAGGGTAACAAAATTTTTAAATAATTTTCCACTTGATTATGGAATTAAGGTTAATATATTTTTTCAGGGAGGAGACATCATCAAGAATAAGATCCCAAAACAGTTTTTCCAAAATTTTTATTTTAACAAGAATTTTTTTTACAATAATAATTTTGCGGATTTTTAATTAAAAAAATTATAACAAAAAAACCATTAGAGATATTTTAATAAAATTTTCATGATTTGTTGTTTAATATTGATATTTTCAAATCAGTAAAACATCTGGAAATTACTTGTTTATTATCATATTTTTTAATAACATTTAAATAAACAAATGAAAATTTTGACGACTACTTCCTCAAATAATGAAAATTTTTGTTTTATGTTAGATTTGCTATTCCGAAAAAAAATATACTTTAATTTTTTTAAGTAATATAAAATTTGTTTATGAGTGAGATCTGCGCCATGATGATACCACACCCGCTTTCGTGCCTGTGAAAATAGTCCATATAAAAAGCAAAGGCGGCCGCCAATTCAAATCAAACCTTTTTAGCTTTATTTTATGTTTTTTTTTTCAAAGAGCACCGAATATTTATTCTAACACTGATCCAACTATACAGTATGTCCACGGAAAAGGTGTTGAAGAGAAAAAACTTTTTTATTTTTGATTTTATCGAAAAAAGCTACTCTTGATAAAAAATTTTGCTACTTCTAAGAGTAAGATTGGAATAGAAACATTTGACATATTTTATACGCGGTGTTCAGAAAATTGAAAAAACTTAAAATGGTATAAGAGTAAAGTGCATTTATTTGTGAAGATATGGAAATAACTTACTAGGAAAAGTTGTTTAGAATTGAAAGGTAGTCTTTAATACCAATTTTCAAAAAAATCGGCCTACTTTTATTTATTTGTGATTAAATTTATTTTAATATCAATTTAAATTTTTAATATTAATTTTATCAAATTTTTTGCTGTTAAGTAAGCTGACGTTACTGCGGCTAATAAATTATAAAAGAAAAGTGTCAATAAAGTTTGTCACTATCAACGCCTACAGTACAATAATGAGTTGTCAATTTGGAATTAGATAATATTAAAATAATTTTTATCACAAATTAATAAAAGTAGGCCGATTTTTTTGAAAAATGATATTAGGAACTATCTTTTACTTTTGAACAACTTTTTCTAGTAACTTATTTCCATATCTTCTCAAATAAATGCACTGACTCTTGAACCATTTAAAGTTTTTCAATTTTCTGAATACCCGTATAAATTTTTATAAATGTTTTAATCCCAATCTTACTCTAAGAATAGCAAAATTTTTCAAGTAGCTTTTTGATAAAATTAAAAATAAAGAAGTTTTTTACTATTCAACACCTTTTCCGTGGACGTACTGGTGTGTCCACGGAAAAGGTGTTGAATAGGAAAAACTTCTTTATTTTTAATTTTATCGGAAAAAATAACTTGTAATAAAAATGTTTGCTATTTCTTAGAGTAAGATTGGGATAGAAACATTTAACATATTTTATACGCGGTGTTCAGAAAATTGGAAAAACTTAAAATGGTACAAGAGTAAAGTGCATTTATTTGCAAAGATATGGAAATAAGTTACTAGAAAAAGTTGTTCAAACCTAAAAGGTAGTCTCTAATACCAATTTTCGAAAAAATCGGCCCACTTTTATTTATTTGTGATTAAAATTTTATTATCAGTTAACTAATTCCAAATTTTTGTACTAGTAGGCGTTGATAGTGACAAGCTTTATTGACACTTTGCTTTTATAATTCATTAGCCGCAGTATCGTCAGCTTTAAATGCTTACTAAACAGCAAAAAATTTGATAATAAATTGATATTAAAAATTTAAATTGATATTAAAATAAATTTAATCATAAAAAATAAAAGTAGGCCGATTTTTTCGGATATTGGTATTAGAGACTACCTTTTAATTTTGAACAACTTTTTCTAGTAACTTATTTCCATATCTTCTCAAATAAATGCACTTTACTCTTGTACCATTTTAAGTTTTTTCAATTTTCTGAACACCGCGTATAAAATATGTTAAATGTTTCCATCCCAATCTTACTCTCAGAAGTAGCAAAATTTTTTATCAAGAGTAGCTTTTTTCGATAACATCGAAAATAAAAAAGTTTTTTCTCTTCAACACCTTTTCCGTGGACATACTGTATATTTAAACAAATGAAGGTAGCAACCAAACGCTACATTTTTATTTTTTATTTAAAAATGAGGTGGCAAATTAAGAATTTAAATTGAATTATTAAAAATTTAAATTAATTGTCTAAAAATGATAAATTTTTAGCAACAGTAATTTCTAAATACATAAAATAAAATATAGAATGTTACTAATATCATGGCGCGGCGCTCGCTCAAAAACAAATTTATATTATTAAAAAAAAAATTAAAATATATATTTTTTTGTCGGAATTAGGATTTCACGAGACTCTCGAAATTCGAGATTTCTCGTCTCGTCTCGTCTCGATTTCGAGACAAGATCGAGACGAGACTTTTTGTTTTTTCGAGACGAGATCGAGAAAAACACTTCGAGATTTTTCAAGATCGAGAAATTATTTCGAGATTTCGCGATCTCGAAAAAATGTATGTGTTACAATAACTCACAGCTCTAAATAGGCCAGAAAATAGAAAATAAAAAACTATGCTAAAAATAATTCTAATTTATTTTAAACGTGAGAACATAACAAACCAAAAAAGAAAAAAACAATGACAACAAAGCAGAAATTATTTCGATATTTTTCGATCTCGATATGTGCTGCAATAAGTCACAGCTCTAAATACGCCAGAAAAAAGAAAATTAAAAACTATGCTAAGAAATACTTTTAATTTATTTTAAACATAAGAACATAACAAACCAAAAAAAAAATAGCAAAGATAGCAAAGTAAATAAAAAAGACAAAGATAAAAGTATTTTCATATTCTGAAAGAACGTAAACGTCTTAAACTGTTCCAAACTATTACAAATAATTTGCGTAATATCGATAATTATTATTTTTTAAAAGACTGTTTCGATTATAAAAAATGAGTTTGTTGCTGGTATTGGTACATGTACATTCTTCTCTTCACAAACGAAGAAACAATTTTAAACTTTCACCTTTTGTACCTAGGTAAATTTTAAATGTATGGATAAAAGATTAAATTAAAACATCAAGGATTTGTTTAATTTTAATTTTTTGGAAAAATATTCTTTATTTTTGTGCTGATACTTGGCGGTGTTTTTGTTATACGTGGCTTTTAGTAGTTTTAGTTCATAGCATATATGTATAGCCTCTGTACAAGGTGATTGGTAAGTAGAGGCAAAAAATAAAGGCCTGAATTAATTTTTTAATTTTAAATTAAAAACAAAGAATACTTTTTGCAAATTTTCCTTCGTTTTCAAGATATTTCACTATAAAGTTTTGCCAAAAAAATTTTAATCACATTGTGGGTGTCGCTAATCTTAGTTGGCGCTTTCAAACTATTACGTCATATGAAATCAAGTTTGACTTTTGTCAAAAGTTAGACATTTGTCAATCTGTTATTGAAAAAATCACAAGAAAACGGAGTTCACTAACGAAGAATACGGTAATATTGTTTATGTGTATGGGTATAACATAATAATTATTAAGCATGTGCACCAAAGTGTCTAACTTTTGACAACAGTCAAACTTGATTTCATATGACGTAATAGTTTGAATTCGCCAACTAAGATAGCACACCACAATGTGATTTATTTTTTGCCAAAACTTTATAGTGAAATATCTTGAAACAAAGGAAAATATGCAAAAAAGTATTCCTGGTTTCAATTCAGAATTAAAAAATAATTTGGTCTTTATTTTTCCCTCTCTTACCAATAACCCTGTATTTTAACGTATTTTTGTAATAGATAAAAATTAATAACCTTTATTGCAGCCTTGGCCTTGTGTTGTACGTTATAACCCATACATAGAATTTCTTAATAACATTTAGTTTTTTGTTTTCGAGACTCTCGAAATTTCGAGAGTCTTGAATCGAGATCGAGAAATTTTCTTCGAGAAAAACTTCGAGACGAGAGTTTGTTTATTTCTCGTCTCGATGATCGAGACGAGACGAGAAAGTGCCTTCGAGACGAGATTTCTCGTCTCGATGAAACCCTAGTCGGAATATTTAACTATAAAAAATAGCGAATCTAACAAAAACATTTTTTTCATTATTTGAGGGATTGCTCTAAAATTTTTTCGCCTCTTGGAGTCCCTCTTATATACAGTGTGGCCAACTTAGAATGCGAGGTACTGTATCAGGAAATTATCCATCATAGAGGCTTGCGGCAAAAAAATAGGACTAAAACGGCCAAGAGAAAAACCTGGAAAATATTTTCAAGTTACTGAAATGGCCGCTAGGGGACGTAACTGCAATCTTAAATCAAAAAAAGTGATGTTTCTGTGAATTCGGCTATTAACCTAACAAAAAAATACCTGTTCTTTAAAGTCGAGGATAATCTGAACCTTTTTTGTTTGACAATTTTTGCTGTATCTCTAAAAATAAAGTGGTGGGGGTATTCAAAGATTTCCGTAAAAAAAACACCCTGTATCTTTGAAATAACTGAGCCGATTTTAACAAACTTGGGCTAGTTGAAAAGAGATACTTTTGGGCTTTAAATGCTCTAATATTTGAAGATTTGTTAGTTTTACTTGTCGCCGCTAGACATTTTCTGAGATGCAGCCGGCGTCCTTTCTAATTTGGACACCCGGTACATTGCTAAATCTATGTCTAGATCATTATTCACTTCTTAATCTTTGTCAGTACCTTGTTGAGTGAACCTGCCGAAATTGAAGGAAATAAATTAATTATTGTATCTCTCCGAATCGATAACACCCTCAGTATGCATAAAACTACAAATTAACCCATAGCTAGGTATTACAAGTACCCATAATGTAAATGTTGTTTTCATATAACTAACAATGGGTACCTGTGGGTACCTACTAATGAGGGTAAAATTACACACTTCACCTTCCAAAATTCGTACTAATCATTTAAACTTGAAATATTGAGATTTTTAATATCTATAATTTGTCTATAATAGTTATGAACGTTATAGTCCGAGGGCTGGTGGACAATTTGGGGTAGGTTTTTGAGGCATTATAAAATTTTTAGTAATTGTTCTAGAAGGACCCCTTTAATAAGAAAGTCGAGGTCTAGCTGAAGGTACCGGCCCCCTACCAATCCTTGTTTTTTTTAAAAGGGAAATTTCTTTATGGAAAAAAAATGTTTTTGAGGCATTTTGATATTTTTATATCTTTAAGTTAGATATTAAGGGAATTGAAAAATAAAAAAGCCAGAGCAATTAGTAGGGTTTAAATGTTAACCAGACTCTTGCAAAATGGTTTTTTAAGCAAATCCAAGAAATATTTTTGAGATTTTGGAAAGTAATATAGGTACTTATAGACTGCCAGATGATCGAGAAAGTACCCAAGTAACACAAGATGGTTCTTTATATAATTTTCTTTTTTATAAAAGTTTTATAAAGGCGTCCAAAGACCTTTAATATATTTATAAAAGTGTTAGTTTACACTAAATAGTTTTTTAAGCAATATGGCTTTTTAATATAGTTGTAAGAACTTTCTTAAAGCTAATTAATATATCTTTTATATATTTACTTTAATAAGCCTCTATAAAAGTGACAACCACAGCTGTTAGAAAGTTTTCAGCCTTTTATCTGCATAATTGCTTTATAAGGTACTATATAAAGCACAAATAAAACCAATAAAACCTCAATTATGCCATTAATTTAAACCTTTTAAAAAACCCTTATGAAGTAAGTTGCGTATGTTTATCCCAATGCTTTATAATTAACGCCATTATAAAGATTCTTTTTAAATGCTTTATTGATGTGTGTTTTATACTCATAAGTTTCTAAGAAAACATGCTTTATTACTGGGATATTGTAGTTATTTAAAGGTTTTTTAAAGTAGTCAGCAACGAAATAAAATTGCTATAAAGCAGGCATACCCAGCGGCAAGTCATTCATCGGCTATTTTGTCGTGTGTTTTCTAAACTAAGCTAAACTTATTGAAATTGACGATGACGAGAAACGGAAAAGTGGCTATTGGAATTAGAAAATGAAATTTTAAACGATGACGTGCCATTAGAAGAAGTCGGAACACGTACTGAAAGTAAAAAAATATATATTTTTTATTAAAGAGATACGAAAATGGGTCACGATGTTTCAGGTTAGCTATATGTTCTTAAAGCATTTAATAGCTATATTAAATAATAGGCTACCAAACATTTTACCGGCATATCCGCGGACACTGCTTAGCACTCCACCCAAAGTATTCGTTGCCGGTCTTTTGGGAGTTACACGTTAGCCGTATCGGCGATGAGACTGCAGTTCGCACAGGCTATTTAGATAAGAAAAATGTATAATTAATTTTTTAAGACAATTAAGCCGTAACGACAAAAACGTTATATCTACAGAAATAGTTAAAATTATTAGATAAGGAGGTACTGCATAGAATGAATCTTGAAATAAATAAAGATGCATCAAACGTGCAAATAGCCATTGTCTGTTTAATAACGCAATAGTGTTTGTAGCACCCTTTATAAAGCCAAAAGAGATATAACAACGGGATTAGCGCCCTCTTAATTATTCGAAGTTCTAGAGGGTCGCACTAATTCTTTTATAAAACTGTTATAAAGCAAAACCCATAAAAATAGCTTTTTAAAGGCCGTTTAATAGAATATTTCGCAACCATTTCCATTCTGACCGGTTTGCACGTCGCCATTTAATTTTCTCAGGATGTTAGGGCCGCCATTGTTTGCATAAAGCAATTAAATTGCGTATTATTCCTTTCATGTGTAGCTAGTTTGTGTTTTAATATTTTTTCAGGATTAAAGTATGGAAATTTAACATGTAGTAACATTTTAAGGGTTAAAAATAATAAAAAAAAACATAAACAATAAATTTTTGATATATTTTTTTCAATCCAGTTTTAATTATTTTCAAGGCGCTTTGATGAATTTAGAGGTAAAACTATACATTTTATCAGAAAAATATCCATCGCAAGTGAATTTTTACATTTAACAGCTTGCGTTATCCATGACAATAACCTGTACTTTGGAATATTTTTTAAAAGATAATTTTGAAACCAGTTTTCAAAAAGTTCTGCACTTGTATCCTCATGATAATCCAAGCTAGAATCCTTAATATTCTTTGCAGACAACAGCAAGCAGTTTGGGACAAATCCGTCTTCTGAACCAGCGTGCGTGTATTATGGTAAAGCGTTTTCCTTTATTTGAAGGTGCTTTCGTCTGACAGTTTTGACTGAAATCAACCCATCCTTTGGATACTGTGTCGTGTGTATCGAACCAGGTTTCATCAAGGTAAATTATGGATCTGTTTTCTAACCTATATCTTCTAATTTCTTGAAGGTAATTAAATCATCAAGTGCGTAATCTGTGCGATTCCATTACTACTTGTCTTTTGTCTATTTTGCGGTATTTAAAACCCATTTTACAAACAACTGTATGGAGGATGGCACGGCTAATATTTATATTGGTCTCGTCTTCGTCTAGCTTCTTTTTCAGTTTATCCAAGGTAGGAATAACTCCGCTTTCATAAAGACAATATATTTCAAATAGACAAATGAATTCGACGCGACATAGTTATATTCTCGTAAAACAACTTTTTCAAAACGCACAGTAAAGACGGTTATTCAACACTGCCACTAAAATATTAGCCAAAATATTTATATGCCTAATGGTTAATACTCAAGAAATACCTGGCCCACCCCTGCCCTTATAAACAAATGGGTTTACCCAATAACAATAGGTAATAAAATCGTTAAAGATTTATGGAGTATGGTCCGTCAAAAGCCATAACGATATACTTTGAGACAGACCATACTAGATAAATTTCCAATATTTTTTTTATACAATTCGCCAATTGTTACTATCTGTACTTCGGTGGAGCTAGATAAAACAAGAGGCGAATATATCAAAGGGCTAGCTACTGAAGTATAAAAATAATAAATACGATTTCAAACAAAAATACACATTTTATTTCAAGGAAAATCTACACACGATAACTGGTTGGGCCACTCTGCACTTTAAAGTACTTACCTATAGAATTTAACCCGTATTTTTTATATTTTACACCCTAAAACACCTTAATATACTGCACATAGTTTTTTTTAATTTAATTTTCTAAACTTAATTTTATTTATATAAAATATTCCACAATATTTCTCACACTAAAATTCCCCAACAGAAATTATATCATGTACAAACTAAAAATGGATTTTTTCTATATAAAAGCCTTTTTTTAAATCCCTGGACTATGAAATGTTTAGTTTTCAATAAGGTGCTTAGAGCGAAGCCTTTCAAGTGTTTATACACGGGATTTTAACTATTTTTAAAGAGCTTTTCCCGTCGTATTTCTACGATTTCCACTGTTGTTCGTCTAGGAAAGCATTTTATATTTGGTTTCATTCAGCTTTAAAAAAAATTAAACAGTTTGGTTAAAGCAAAAGCGCTATAGATCAATTGACCACTTAGTCTAGTCGAGAAGTGTGTTTCCTGCAAAAAATGGTTAGAGGCTTCGAAAAGTATGGGCGATAGCTCATTCGACGAGGAATGCAAATATGAAAAATCCATTTTGAGGAGTTTTTCTGTCAATTAAAATTGCAATTGTTATTAACAAAAAACGAAATAAAAAGAACCATTTCGATTTTTATTGATAACTTAAAAACCATAAGAGATAGCGGAAATTGCAAAAAAGATCCTTGAAGAAAAGGAATTTTCCGATAAAAAAGTCCCAACTCCTGGAGTTCCATCTCCATTATTTATAATTTTAATTTAACGCTGAAAATGGGCCTCCGCGTTACCTTTCTCGTTGCGCGCTCGGCGTCAAAAACGAGTGCGTTAAACTAAATATTTTTTAGGGCGTTAAAAATTAATTAAATTTTTAAAAAAAAAATTATAATGTATTCAGAACACTTCAAAGAATTTATTCCCGTTAAAAATTTAACTTAAAATTAATTTTTCAACAAGTTAGACAAATGGTTATTAACAAAATTGTTTCGAACTTTCGTCTTCATTGTACAGGGTGTCCCAAACTGGACGCGTTCTTATGGGAACTACCCTTATTTGAAGGGATAGAAAAAAATGGACCAAGGTGTCCGAAGCTCAAATTTAATGAGAAAACCACTGGCGCTAACAAAACTTTGCTATCTCTTATCGTTTGGCCACTAGAGGGCGTTTCTCGAATTTCGTCGATTTATTAAATGCCCCAAAACTTTCTTATTAATAAAGATAATTAATTTTAATAAAGACTTTCTTAAGGCACTTTTTTCGTAGAATTCATTGCGATAGGCAACAGGGTGTTTAGATTTTCGTGCACCCCCAAAATCATTTTTTATATGGACCACCCTATATATTATAAATTTTTGAAAAGCTGGTAAAATTTCCTAAATTTTGATTATCACTTGTTATGTTTATCTAAAAACCATTAGCAGTATTGGATTTAAAAATTAAAATAAGTGCCTACAGAAATCAACATTGCACTAATAAAATGACAAGGATGCTAACATGTTATGATTAAAACAACAGATCTAAAGTTTTATGATAAGATTACTCATAGTTAATATATAAAATTAATAACTATCTAAAACACAAACGACAACAACAACAAACCAACATTATTAACAAAAAAACATAAATCTACCTAATCCTAATATAAAATTTTATGGAATTTAATTAACGATAATAAATAAACAAAAAAATAAAATTATGTTAACAAATGTTCAAATTGTCTCTCATTTTGTTGTACGCAAATTCTACATATTTTTTAACGGCATTAACTGTATTAATAAGTTCTATATTTTGAACTCGGTTAAACGCACCTCGCAACGCCCTTTCTAATTCTTCCCGGCTATTAAAATTATTGTTTTTATAAGTAAGGTCTCTAATTCTACCCCAAAGAAAAAAATCTAAGGGAGTCAGGTCCGGTGACCTGGCAGGCTTGATTTCCCATCCAATTTTCACCAAACTGAACATTAAGGTAATCGTTTATGGTCCTTGCACAATGCGCAGGGGCACCATCATGCTGGAAAAAGACTCTGGGTATCAGATTTATGGGAATAATTTCCAAGAATGGTTCAACCTGGTACCTTAAAATATCCAAATATTGTCTAGAATTCAGCGGTTCATCATAAATGTAGGGTCCAATGAATTGTCCTCTAAAAATTCCCACCCACACATTGAAGCTAAATCTTCCTTGTTGTCTGTTTTGGACAGTCACATGGGGATTTTCTTGGGACCAAGTGTAATCATTAAACCGATTAAATATGCCCGCACTACTAATCGAAGCCTCGTCAGACCAAATACAATTTAAAGCAAAATTTGGTTCATTTTGTATTTTATTTAAAAACCACTCACAAAAATGAGTTCTTCGATCAAAATCCCCAGGGAGAAGATGATGGATTTTGCGAGTTCGATAAAGCTTAAATTTGTTTTTTTCAAAATCCTGTGGTTTTTGCTTCTGGATATGCCAGTCTCTGCTTCAAGTTTTCTTGTGGAAGTTGTACCATTATTTTCATATAACGTGCCCAATACGGTTAGAGTTTTTACTTCATTTTCGTTTTGAATTTCTTGATTTTGAGCATAATTTGCTCTGGATTTGTTATAAGAGCCAACATTTTGAAGATTATGGGCAACTCTAGCAAATTCATCCCTGGATGGTTGCTTCCGTTCGGGACCTCTTTGAAAATACAAGTTTCTTGCCGCCTGAGCATTTGTGTTGCTTTCTATGTAACATTGAAGCATGTTGAACTTTTAAGATTTTCATACATTTTTTAACACTTTTCAATAACCTTTCTTAAAAACTTATTTAAATTACTTTTTTTTCTACCAAGAATACCAAAATATTTAACAATATCAAGTACCACTGTCAATTCTCAACTATTCAGAAGCTGTTAAAATATTAAAACAAAAAAATCATATGCACGGCCTACTGCTTTTTTACGTAGCAACTTTAAATATGTGGCTTTAATCATAACATGTTAGCATCCTATAAAGCTCATTTTATAGTTTATCGGCAGATTTGTTTGTTAGGCCATTATTTTAATTTTTCAAAAGTAATTACCGCTAATGTTTTTAAGTTTATAAATAACAAGTGATACATCAAAATTTAGAAATTTTACCAGCTTTTCAAAATTTATAATATATAGTTCTTAAAATATTTAGAGTGTAAAATATCTAAACACCAAAAAATCATGCTACGCACTACAATTGCTTTTCTGAAACGTAGCACTTTAAGATATTGGCTTTAATCATAACATGTTAGCATCTATGTCATTTTATTAGTCATGGCAATGTTGATTTCTGTAGGACATTATTTTAATTTTTAAATCGTAATACCGCTAATGGTTTTCAAAGATAAACATAACAAGTGATACATCAAAATTTAGGAAATTTTACCAGCTTTTCAAAAAGGGTTATAATATATAGAAGTGGTCCATTAAAAATGATTTTGGGTGGTGCACGAAAATCTAAACGCCCTGTAAATTGCATGAATGAATTCTACGAAAAAGTGCCTTAAGAAAGTTTTTATCAAAATTAATTATCTTTATTAATAAGAAAGTTATGGGGCATTTAAATGACGAAATTTGAGAAACGCCCTTAGTGGCCAAACGATAAGAGAAGCAAAGTTTTTTAGGCAGAGTTTTCATTAAATTTGAGCTAGACACCTGATCGATTTTTCCTATCCTTCAAATAAGGGTTGTCCATAAGAGCGTCAGTTTGGGACACCCTGTCATTAAAAATGCAAATACGAGATAAATTTAATGAAGATACTTTGATGCAAATTTTATTAAAACAATCTAGCGCTTTTGTAGAACCATCATCAACATTCATCGTAATTTACAACAAAACATAGTAGACCTTAGTAACATCATTATTACACAAAATAAAATCAGTTAAAACAACAGTTAGTAATGTTACATTTTCCTTTATTAAGGGTGAGTTATTAAAAAAGACTACACAAGTATACTATTTTGTGGAAAGACGAACATGTGATTATGGTATACTAGTGTAATCTTTTTTAAAAATTCACCCTTTAATAAAGGAAAATGTAACATTACTTACTGTTGTTTTAACTTTGATTTTATTTTATGTAATAATGTGATAGTTTACTAAGGTCCTACTACATGTTTTGTTGGCACAAATTGCTACGACTCCAGCTTGACGACGAATAGCCCTGATGATGGTTCTACCGAAAGAGCTCTGCTAGGATTGTTTTAAATAAAAATTTGCACGAAATACAAAGTCTCTTTCATTGCCTATTTTTTGATCTTTTGATCTAAAAAATTTATGATTAAGCTGATTAAGTGTAATATACAAAATAAAGTTAGGTTGATGCACAAAGCACATCATATATTTTTTGAAAATAAAACATCAAAAACGTGTAAAATGGCAAGTTTGAAGTTTTTTTTGGTACTTGCCATTCTGATTTTTTTTACCAATTTATTGTGGATGTAAATAAAGAGATTTGGACTGGTTTTGGATAAATTTAATAAAATGACCCAAATTGAAATTTTAAATTTTTACGAATATGATGAAATATTGCAGTCTTGCTGGCTAAAATGACACCTAAAATGACATCTGTCAAAAGTGATTTTTTTTTAAATAGGCCAAAAATGACACTATTTGGGAAAATCTAAAAAAAAAACTATGATAATTTTTTTTTTAATTTGATTTTCTAGATGAATACCCGGTAATTGTCTCGAAAGTTACCTCCATAGGCGTGCGCAGGGTAAAGCTGGTGTGAGTGCCGAGATAATAATAATTATATCAATATTTGCTGCTAATTCCTGTTCCACAAATGGCACCAGGATAGAGTTGCCGCGAGACGAGACGAGATAAAGCCTTGTCTCGTCTCGTCTCGAAATTTCGAGATAATATATTTCGAGACGAGACGAGACAAGGGTTGAGACGAGACGAGACAATCGTTTGTCTCGTCTCGTCTCGTTTGTTTCGAGTTGTTTTGGTTTATTTGAATTAAATTAATTTTAATATACAGTGCATTAGTACCTAATGTATAGGATAATTTCAATAGAAATTAGTTCAGAAGTTTAATAAAAATGCTTGGACCCGTCGATTTTTATTTTTAGTTACATGTTAGGCATTTTTTAAACGAATTTTTATGTCTGCACAGTGCACAAGGTAGTGATAAATATACATATTTTTTAAATGCAACAAACATATTTTATCATTACATTATTAATTCCAATGTTTAATTCTAGAAATGTTCATTCTCAATTTTTTTACCAATTTTTAACTTTTTCCATAATAATTAAGTATACCCAAACTATCCTAAATGGCAATATTCTTATACCTACGTTAGCTTCTGGGTATAGAATATAAAGTAGGTATAGGAATTTCTAGAAATAAATAAATAGAATGCAAAACTGTAAAAATATGAGTAGGTATAGGTATTCTATTTTAAATTTTAAAAAATACTTTTGTAGCACCCTAATACTTTATGGACATCTAATTCAAAATATCTTTAAAATTTAATATACTATTTAACCATATACCTAATACCAACATAAAACATTATCTACACATCTTATATTCAAAGCATTAAATTACTTACTCCTCGCCATCGTTGACTCACCCTGTACACTATATACCTACAAACTAATTGCAAAATCTGCTGCAAACTGGTATGTATTTTAAGAAGAATGCATTGTTTTTAATTTAAATTAAAACTTTTTAAAACATAATAGCGTCAAATCCTCAACTAACAGAAAAACATTTAAAAACAACCCTCTGCATAGGCATCAAAAAGTGCCGCCGCCTGTATACTTTGGCAACACACCGTTTTATTCGGGATGCGGCAATAGTTTTTGCATATTTTTTATTATTTAAAGATCTATAGAGCTGTTGCCTTTTTAAAATGTTTTGACATTTTTCCTTAGTTCATTCTTGTGTTTGAAGCTTGTAAGAAGTAAGAAGGTGAATTAATATTTTTTAAAAATGGAACACCCGGTATAAATGCTTATATTTTTTCATAACACGCCTTGTAAAATAAAAGTTGACGTGATTGAGCTTTTTTTTTAAATTGTGTAGTTTTCTCAAAAAATGATGATTTCAAACTTTACAGACACTTATAATATGCAACTAAAAATAAAATAATGAACCTAATAATTTTTTTTTATTTAAAATAAAAATATAGAACATATAAGTGACATAGAAATGTCCACAAAATACAAAAAAAAATCTAAAAGATAATGGAACATACGTTATAAACTCTATTACAAAACACAGGTAAAATGTTTTCTAGAAATTTTTCTTATATTTATACAGGGTGTTTGAGCAATAGTTTTAAAATCTTTAACAGCAGTTAGATCTTGCAAAAAAGTTTCTATAAACCTAAGTTCGGATATGCATCGTTTCGAAATTAGAAATACGCAGGGTCCTACAGTTAAAAAGAATCTTTAATTGTACATAATTTTTTAAAACAATTATTTTGATAAGACAACTTAAAATACAACTTTTTCGTTATTTGAGTTTTTTTCGGGAGACAAAGTATAACTCCTACTTTTCAAAAGGGTATAAAAAAAGAATCGGTTTTAATTTTTTTCTTGAAAGCGAAGCAAAATTTGAAAAAAAATCAAGAGACAAAATAGTTGTATTTTAAGTTGTTTTATCGGGGGTAATACCACGAGTGCTTAAAAATTAGCGATAATTTTTCACGATAGCGTGTTTTCTCATAATTTCACGAATCCGAGGGACGAGTAAAATTTTTAAAGAAAACACGCATAAGTAAAAAAATATCTGGTTAATTTTAAAGCACGAGTTTAGGGAGAATATTTCACGAATCAAAAACGTAGATAAGGTTTATTAACTTAAAATTAAATAACAATTTAACAAAGCGTCATTATTATTTAAAAATTTCGTATTGTCAATTTGACAGTAAATGGAAAAACCACGTTGCCTAGACGACGTGGCATTTCCGCTGTAATTTTTCCATAATACCACTTCTCTTATGGGAAAATATGTACATGAGTAAAATATTTAAAATAATTAAAAAATAATAAAACCACAGGGTTATATACTTTTTAAAGCTATTTATTTTAGCTTCTTTTTTTAGCACCCTGTTTTTCTAAAACGATGCATTTCTTGACCTATGTTTATAGAAACTTATTTTTGCAAGATCCAACTACTGTCGAAGTTTGTAACACTAAATCTTAAACAACCTGTATAATTTTTAAGAACTAGAAATATATTGTTGTAGATTTATTACAGTTAGTTCACTTAAGTTTTAAGTCATTAAAATTTTTCGAGATGTCTCGTCTCGTCTCGAGCTTGTCTCGAAGGATTTTATCTCGTCTCGTCTCGTCTCGAAATTCGAGACAAAATGCTCTCGAGACGAGACGAGACATCTCGTATCTCGTGTCTCGCGGCAACTCTACACCAGGAGATTTTCTAAACGTTCTTGGCGCATTGTGGATCTTAATTTTGATTTTACCATACTCATTTTCGAGAAGGTGCGTTCGCGTGTAATTTTTAAATCAAACCCTATCAATACAGTAATCTTTTTCAGACTAGTGGGGGTGCCTCGGCACCCACGGCACCCACTGTGCGCACGCCTATGGTTACCTCCTCTCCGATTTTGACCAAATTTGGTATACGGGGTTTTTTTGGGGCGCTGATTACGAATCTGAAAAAATATTTTTTTCGGCAACGTTTCGTTTTCAAGATATTCATCATCAAAGTTAAAAATCAAACTAACCTTTATTTAATTGCAAACCTCCACTTGCACACGCCGCAACATGGCCACAACCAGGTATATACTAGGTATTTTATAAGCAAAAATTGTCGCTGCCTTTGAACTTGAAAGTTAGCAATTTAATGAAAAAAAAAAAGAAAATGGTTTAGGACCTGTTGTAGTTACTCGCTTCGTATTTTGGAAATATATATACGGATTTTGCTGTACTCGTTTTTTGGAACATATACGAATTAAAAAAAATGGATACAAATTTGAAATAATTTCTTTTTCTTGACATTTAGTAGTTTTGTTTATTAACAAAGTACAAATTGAAAACTCTGGACTTTTGTATTTATTGCAACATTGTTTCAGATATGTTTACTATTTAAAACAATTTAATAATGGTGTTGTAAAAATTTTCCAGTCCTAATTTTGATATTTACAAGAAACGAAGTAACAAAGGCACATATTCTTATACAAATTCTATTATGAGGTAATTATTTTACTAACTCATTGTAAATAAAATCTTATTTTTCTAATTATGATGATCTTAACGCCCCGCCCTGATAGTGGTTTAGCCATAAATGGACCAATTAAAACCTTCTTGACTCATGTACCATCCCTACCTGTGCACCCCATACCTGCTCACGGAGACCTATTTTAACCGCAAAAGTCAGGTGAAATTATTAGTTTATTTCAGAATTTCAAAAGTGAAACATCGTTAACAGTTTTCCAGATATTTGTCGCCTTTTTACAACAAAAAAACAGTTTATTTTGTGTAGTGAATTTACCGGCATTTCGATTGTAATTTTATTTAAATATTTGGAATTTAAGTGTTTTTGTTTAAAATCTGTGTTTGCTTATGATTTTTGGAGTACTGATACCCTTAAACACATTATATTTCTAAAAAAAAATAATTTCGGTAAATAGTTTATCGTTTTCGTTTATTAGCAGTAGCTCTCTAATTTCATTTAAAGTGCCCCGCTAAAAATGGCTTCTAGTAGTTCAATTAACCCGAAGCTAGCTTCAGGTTTATTTTCGTCACCCGAAATTGGCGCGAAAGATCAACCAAAAGGCCCCAAAATGTGCGACCTGGCTGCTCAGGATTTTTTGCCCGAAAATATGGAAACTTCCAAAGATATGTCTTTGTTCGATGTGGACACGAAAGACTCTGGATATTCCGATGATCTTCCGGAGGATTTCGTTAAACTGGTGAGTTCCCCCTTGGCCTTTGAAGACATTGAAGGTACCATGGTCTCATTCTCGCCCCAAGAAAGGCGAACGGACAATACCCCAAACAAAGAGCCGGTTTTGGGGGTCAGCAAGCGACTGTTTATGAGCCCCGATCTCAACAGCCCCTCAACTCAAGCTACTTCCAATTTAAAACGCTTGAAAATTTTTGATACAGAAGACCCCCTCGATGAGACCAATAACTCTGTGGAAAGCCTTGATTCGCAAGAAGAGAAAATGAAAGCGGCTGTCGAGAAATCTGAGATCGAGGAGGATCTCATCGGGGACTTTTCTAAAAGTTATTTACTTCCATTAGTAGCGGGCAGCCACCCCGATCTGAAGAGCATCTCAGTTGACACAATGAGAGACGTTTTAGAAGGAAAATATGACAATGAAGTTGATTCAATTACCGTAAGTCTTCTAATGTTACTATTTTTATATTTTTTAAATTTATATTAACTTAATTTTACATTTATATGATAATATATATTCAAATTTTCTTTCTTTTCTTTCCAGATTATTGACAGTAGATATCCATACGAGTTCCAAGGGGGTCATATCAAGGGTGCCGTCAACTTTTATACCAAAGACCACATAATGCAATTGTTGGAACGACCCGCAACATCCACCTGTGAAAGACACATTTTAATTTTCCATTGCGAGTTCTCCAAAGAAAGGGGGCCTGGTATGGTGAGACAGCTGAGGTAAGTTACTTTAAACTTTTTTGTATCATTTTTAAGGCCTTTAGGTATCTATATATTTTTTATCGCCTGTAAAATGGATATGTAGGGATTTTTTATTAAAGGTTTTCATTTGAGTAGTAGCTTAAGGATTTTCAAAAATTTTTTATCTAAAAAGTAAGACATGGGACCCACACCAAATACAGGGTGTCCCAACTCTATTTATACACTAAATATCTCGGTTCCTGTACAGGGTGTCCCAAAACAGAGTTTTCATTATTAAGTACTTTTTTTAATGGAACACCCTGTATATTTTGCCAAATTTTGACTTTTTATTCAATTCTACATCAAAAATGGATACTACACTATATTTCAATTATTGCTGGTTTTTGAGATAACAACCTATAATTGTAGTATTTTCTGATTTACTTCATGTAATAATTAAAAATGATTAAAGAATAAAAACAATTAACATTACATCTTATAGTAAATGTTTAAACTGCTGACAATTTTTTTTAGTACTATTTTCTGTCATAATTATTTTAAAATAATTTTTAGTATCAGAGTGAAATTATCCTTTATAGTTCTAATGATCTCAAACTAGCAATAATTGATATATGTATTTACATTTGATAAAAATGTAGGTCAAATTGCAATATACAGGGTGTACAGAATAAATGCTGATCCTTAAGGTGTTAATCCTTAGGTGATTTCAAGAAGAAAAGTTCAAATAAAGTTATGTCCTAAACTCCTTAACTTTTGAGCTACAGGGTGTTTAAATCTTAAGAAAAAAATCGTTTCTTCGTCATAACTTTAATAACTTCCTAGATATGTTTATAAAATTTAGCACACACCCTCTGAGTATCAACAGCCATTTTTTGAGGTAGGAGTTTTTTTTTAAGTTTAACCAGTGGCGTCCGTACAGGAATGTAGACTAAATATTTTTGAAAAATATTATGTACGCCACTGCTTTCCGTAAAATAAAAACCATTTTTATAATCCCCATTCATTTTAGGGCAAATTTGATTTCTTGACTTTTTTTCGTCCGACATGCGATTTTCGCGAAAAAAAAATAAAAACATTTTTATGTATGGTCAATTTATTAATTAAAAAAATGAAATTTATTTATTTATAAATAAATATCTGTCAAATCTGTTTGGCATCATTTATGTATTTTGTCACCTCCATGGTTTTCTTAATAACCTAGTTGTTTTTCCATGACTGTCTAGATTTTTTTTATAATACTAGGTACTCATGAAATGGGCATATTTGTCGTTTTTGGTAAATATCTAATAATGGTCCAGAATTTTAATATACTTGTAATAAAGTAATTAATTTGTATTTAAATTCCGCATTAGATAGTAAGATAAAATACAGAGTGCTTCATTTGAAAATCTTAACAAAAACCAGTTTGAAAGTTGTCATACTTAGAACCAAATTTGGGAGACCCTGTATGAAATTTTAAAATATTAAAGTACCGCTAGACTTCTAGAATTAGAGTTCTTATAATGTAATGGTAAAATAATGTACATATGTTTATGAAATAATTAAATTAATTTTTTTTACTAATAAATTGACCATGCATAAAAATGTTTTTATTTTTTTCGCTAAAATCGCATGTAGGACGAAAAAAAGGCAAGAAATCAAATGGGGATTATAAAAATGGTTTTTATTTTACGGAAAAGCAGTGGCGTACATAATATTTTTCAAAAATATTTATTCTAGTTCTTTACAGACGCCACTGGTTAAACTTTAAAATAATCTTCTACATCAAAAAATGGCTGTTGATAGTCAGAGGGTGTGTGCTAAATTTCATAAACATATCTAGAAAGTTATTAAAGTTAAAATTTTAACACCCTGTAGCTCAAAAGTTAAGGGGTTTAGGACATAGCTTTATTTTAACTTTTCTTCTTAAAATCACCTAAGGATTAGCACCCTTAAGGATCAGCATCTTATTCTGTAACACCCTGTATAGGGGTTCCATTTAAAAAACCTACTTAACAATGAAAACTCTGTTTTTGAGACACCCTAAAAATTTACCAATGCTGTTAATAAAATTAGTGTTACCAAACACACATTTTTTGTCTTAAGTTTTTTTTTCTGTATCATGTACAGGGGCAGAGATATTTAGTGAATAAACAGAGTTGGGACACCCTGTATATGTATAAAAAAATATTGCATAGTTTTAAGTTATATATTTTTTATTTCATAATTTTTAGTTTTAACTGAAATCTGGAATATTTTTTAAATAAAAAAAATGTTTGGACTTAGACAGAAACTTGATCCAGCAGCAGTGTTGCCAACTCTCAAAAATTTATCCCCTAAAGCCCAATCAAAAACCCCCAAAATCCCCACAATTACTAGGAATTCCCTCTAAACATTTTTATTATTTATAAAATAAATAATTTAATATTTTTGCATAAATAATACATTAAAAATAATTAATAAATAATAAAATATCATAAATTCAAAACAATTAATAAATAATTTCATTAGCAACATTTTTTAAAATATTTTTTAATCATAAATTACCTAAAGCTTTAAGTAACAAATTTCTTACCGACTAGATGTCGCTAAGGCGGTATGTACAAAAATGAATTGATTGGCTAGATTGGATTATCCCAGGGCTTATACTATTACACCTTTATTTTGCTTAATTTAACATTTGAAAACAATAAATATTTGAAGTTATAAAAATCCCTAAAAATATAGCACTCCCAAAAAAAATCCATCCCACTTTTTATCCTCCTAAATTTGGGGGGAAAACTCCTAAGTTGGCAACCCTGTCCAGCAGCCCTTGTGGCTATCAAAACTAGCGCTCTCACCAACTAAACAACAAAACCTACAGATCAAACTTTAATTATATACAGGGTGTAAAAATAAAATTAAAATCGTGATTTTAATGGGCGATAGTGAGCTCAAAACAAGCCAAAAAAGCCAGAAACATACGGGTCAAAAGTTAATTGTTTTCAAAATAGCATTTCAATGCTTAAAAAATTTGGCAACACCGCGCCCGCTTCATCACATCGAGTCGAACGACGAGCGTTTTTTGCGAGTTTTTACATGTTTACACTTTTTTTTTAAAGATATGTTTATTTACATAGTGGCAGGGTTTTTATTTGTAATTAAAATAATTGTACTTACCACAAAATTACGCTGAATAACCATTTTAAAAACACAAATTATTATGTTTTAAAACGGGACTTTTTTATTTTGCTTGAAGAATAAAAAGTCTCTAATTATAAAATTTCGCGTAAATTAATAACATATCTATAGGCATATTTTCCCTATTTGAACGGACAAAAATATCGCGACAGTACGCACAATGTACAACTGACGACTCCACGCACAGGGCTTCTGGGTAGCGCTGTTGCCAATTGTTTTTTTTTTAATTAATTCTTTGTAGATTACAACATTTAAACCTTACTTTATTTTAATAGCAAATGAATCTACTAATAAGCGATTAAGACCAATTGTTAAGCTTTTCAGAAATAATGGCTTTCAAAGTTTGTAACTTTGATGTCGTTTAGACAAAAATCTGTTTAGTTTTGACACATATGTCATATAAATTTTGTTTTTATGACATATGTTTTGAGCTCCACTATCGTCCATTAAAATTGTGAGCAGTGTAAAAAGTATACACCCTGTATATATTTTGGGAATTTAAATAAGAATAATATTATAGGACCTATTTACTTACTTGTCTCAACAATACTCCAATCATTATGGTAAAATAAAAATATAACAAAAAGTACTGGCTTTATCACATTACTTATAAAAGACCGTTTGTAAAGAATTCAAAAACCTACAAAATGGTTTTTAAAAAATCCCGATCCGACCATTTTTCACCGAGAAAAGCCGGAAAAACGCTTAAAATAGACCTTTTTCCAAAAATTCGTATCTCCCTTAATTTTCAATATTAAGAGCTGATTTTTTGAGAAATGATAGTCAATACCATATACTTTGACTGCAAAAGATGCCCACAGCCCGTCTCTCGCTTCTCCTTTGCTGCTGGATGCCCCCTCCGCGGTCGACTCAGTACCTCTCAGTCGCGAATTTTCGCTCGGCGCGTTAGGTTTAAACAAGGAAGTTTAAAGGTGTATGGAAGCCCAATGCTATGGCCCATTCGATCAAAAAATGTCCAGCCCAGTATGAAAATAACTGTCAGAGTTGGCCCCGCCGATTCTGCGCAATAACAAAATTCCACGAAATAATTTAATGTGTTGCCTACTTACACACTGATAAATCAGTGTGAAGTTAGCCAACACATTATAATTTTATGAGAGCTGGAGTACCGTTTTTTGGATTGATCAAAACCTTCTTATTTTAGTCATTAGTGTTTATTAAATTGTGACTATAATTTTGTGTTTATTATTTGTTACTTATAATATCGTAACAAAATAACTAGAGGTTGTATGGTTTTGTCTTGCAAATCCAAGGGTAACATACCCGTCTTTTTAACTTTAGGTAAGTATTTTTTATATTTAAATTAGGTGCTTCTTATAAGACGTAACGTTAGGTAACCGAATAAATAATAATATATCAATTATGAATAATAGAAAATGAAAATTTCATAGGAAATATTAGTGAGATAAATAAGGCAATCTTAACTATCTTTTAGATAATTTCCAAAATGTTTGTGTATTTCTGTGGATTATTAAAAAGAAATAAGGTTTACATTTAGGTACGTTTATTTCATTTAATAATTTAGTACACTCTTTTAAAGGATCAAAATTATTGATTACTGGGCAGACCAGGCAAATTTTAATATATACAGGTCCCTCTAATTGAATGAAAGGAAGTACATTTTTGGTACGGTTTTTTGGGGCGCTGATTACAAATCTAAAAAAAAAATTCGGCAATGTTTCGTTTTCGAGATATTCATCATCAAAATCGAAAATCAAACTAACCTTATTTACACTATTCCTCCTTCTTTTTGCACAAATTCTTGATTTTTACACTAAATTGGCACACAATATTTCACAAACACCTTTTAAAAACTTTTTTTTATGTTTATTTTACACCTTTTTTACACTTTTATTTTTTAAGCAAATATGGCTGCTGCCTTTGAACTTGAAAAGTTCGCAATTTAATGGAAAAAGATGTAAAATAAATAAAAATACAAGGTTTTAAAAGGTGTTTATAAAATATCGTGTGCCACTTTAGTGTAAAAATCAAGAATTGTGTACAAAAAGAAGGGAGAATATAGTGAAAATGAGGTTAGTTTAATTTGCAACTTTGATGATGAAGATCTCGGAAACGAAACGTTGCCGAAAAGATATTTGTTCAGATTTGTAATCAGCGCCCCAAAAAACCCCTGTATCCCAAATTTGATCAAAATCGGAGAGGTGGCAACTTTCGAGACAATACCATTTGTTTAAAAATAAATTAGATTTTTGGTTTCTTAATCTTGCATTACCAACTTTTTAAGCTCGACATACTGTACACACATAATATTTACAATTATTACAATGGATACTCAGGTACCAAAGGTTACTAAACATTTTTAACCACTATTATTCTGTCTCATGAATGTTTGTTATTAGTGAAATGTATATGCCTAAAAAGCAGTTATAAAAATTTTCACTTTTTAATGTACAACCAGAATCTTAGGATTAGATTAAACTCATTTACACTATCTTGCCCTTCTTTTATCACAAAATTGGTGATAAGTACATAATACTATCATACAATGTTTGAAATTTATTTTAAAAATCGTGTTTTTATTTATTTACAAACATTTTTGGTAAAAATACAAAACTTCCAAAAATATCGACCATTTAAATAGAAGGCAGTAAAGTGGCGCCATCTATTCTTTCCATATTATATCAGATGATAAAATCTAATTACACAATAATTTTAAATATTCTATAGTAGTATCCTTTAATAACCAACAATTTTGTGCAAAAAAAAAAAACAGTGAATGTTGGAATTTGACATTTGATGATGTCAATTTTATAGATAGTAACAAAGAATTATGGAAATCCGGCCCTGACCTACTATTCATTGCGCAAATTCCGCGGGGCCAACCCCCCTATTCCGCTGCCCTGCACGCCTGGACAATTTTGTTCTACAGTATTGGGCTTCCATACACCTTTAAACTTCCTTGGGTTTAAAACATTAAAATCGGACCATTTGCCTAATATCACGGCACTTGCAAAATAAGGGCCTCACTTGTTTATAGTGCGATTGAATAAAAACTATTTGTGCGACAATTTTCATCTTTCGGCAGCTTAAAGTATATATTATTGACTATCATTTCCCAAAAAATCAGCTCTTAATATTGAAAATTAACGGAGAAACAAATTTTTGAAAAAGTATCTGTTTTAAGCGTTTTTCCGGCTTTTCTCGGTGAAAAATGGTCGAATCGGGATTTTTCAAAAACCACTTTGTAGGTTTTTGAATTCTCTACAAACGGTATTTTATGAGTAAAGTGATATATAGCCAGTACTTTTAGTTATATTAAAAAAACGAAGAGGCCATTTTTTAATAATTATTGTTTAAAAAATTACAAAAAATGGTTGGATTTTTGATTTTAGTAATCTACAGGTTATTTCAAAAGTCATGGCGCAGTCAGATACCTGTTAACATTAATTACAAAAAAAAATCTATAATGATTGGCCTACAAGACGAAAATCAAGATTCTCTCGTCTTAGCCTCTTCCTTATAAATCATCATTTCTTTGCAATTCCAGAAGCGAAGACAGAACCAGAAACGCGATGGGTTATCCCGCCCTGTCCTACCCCGAAATATACGTCTTGGAAGGGGGCTACAAGAAATTCTTCCAGTCCTTCCCCGAACACTGCGATCCAATGGAATACAAGCAAATGATCGATCCCGAACACGCCGAAGAATTGAGGTTTTTCAGAAAGAAATGCAAGAGCTGTGATATTCCCAAAAAGAGTAAGAAACTCTCCAGATCTAGAACGGTGAGAAAATTCTTGTCGGAAGATTTCTAAGATGGTTTTTCACATGTTGAGTTTATTTTTTGACTGGTTGACTCAACCATGACGATTCCTATGAGAATTTTATTTATTTTTACGCGTTTTTCGATAAGTTTTATTTAATGTTATTATTTTTGGCTGTTATCACATTTTTGCAATTTTGTCTCTATGAAGACTTATTTTTGATACCCAGTGATTTTTTTAAAGTTTATTTTATTTAAATAATGGCAGGTTGATCTCCTGTGAATTTTTTTTAAGCTATTTTTTAGCTTTTGCACGGTTTTTATGAGACTTAAGTTTCAGACGTCACTATACAGGGTGTCCCAGAATATGTGGGCAATCTCTGGAAATCTAATAGAAAAACCTAAAAATATTACGACAAGTTCCTATAAACTTTTTTCCTATGGCCCTCCCTTACCGAGATACAGGTACATAACGGACGCCCCTGGAAATCGTTTTTGTTTAAATAACCTTTAAAATACTAGGCGTAATTTAATATTTTTTTAATATGATGGTAACTAGATAGGTCTTCTTAAAAGAAACCCTTTAAATCATATTTGGCTTATTTAGTTTGCCAGGGACGGACTGGCTGTGACAAAATAATAGCAATTTTTTTAACACCCTGTATGATAAAGGCTCAAGAATATTATTTTTAGATAGCTTTAACATTAAACTAAAAAAAGGTATTCTTGATTGACATCGATAAAATCAACTGTTTGCCAGAAATAAAATATCATGGTTGGTAATTTTTTTACATTATATAGGGTGTTTTCTAATTGTCTGTCAATATTTAGGGAAGCAATATTTGGGTCGATTTTAAGAAGAAAACTTCATATGAACGTACACTTAAAAATACATGATACATAGTACATTTATGCCAAATTTCATTAAAATATCTAAAGTGGTATTACAGATATTAATAATAAATGATTTATTTTTAAAAAATTTACCACCCTGTATCTCAAAAGTTAAGTCGTTTAGGACATACGTTCATATGAAGTTTTCTTCCTAAAATGGACTAAAAAATTGCCTCCTTAAATATTGTCGTACAATTAGACAACACCCTGTTGCGTGTACAGGGTGATCAGTTAAGGGTAGTGAGCGGCCATATCTCATAAGATATTGGTCGTATAGATTTGAGAAAAAAAAATCATAATAAAAGTCGCCAAGAGAAATTGCTGGAAATTATTTTCAAGTTTGTCAAACGTCCGCTAGAGGGCGTAACAACCAACACCAAGTAGAAAAATGGGATTTTTATAAAAATTTGTCTAATAAAAGTATATCGATTTTCATATTTACTGACCATTTCCCTACATTTTTTGTCTAAAACGTTTTGTTCTATCTATCAAAATAAAGCGGTGGGGAGTTCAATTGTTTTAAACAAACCAAGATTTCTCCGTTTCTTTTGACCGATTTAGCAAACTTAGGTATGAAGAGCATAATTTGCACTACAAACCTTATTTGGTTTTGAATTTTTGACTTTTGCTGTCGCCTCTAGATGGCGTTAACCGAAATGGTAGCAAATTTTTGAGTTTTTTTCATAAAAAAAACAAAAATAATAGTATATTAATTTTTATATATTATAAAAGAGGATAAATTTCTCTAAATTTAATGAAAATAATTTATTATCTACCTTTTTTGAACCGTTGATATTGACCAAAATATAATTTTATTACATTAAAAAATGGCACGCCACTGTTTTTAAAATAAAAATCAGTTTTGTAATCCTTATAGTTGCTAACAAAAGAACCTTTGACTTTTTTCGTTAGACAAACGGTTTTGGATTGAAAAAATAAAATAGGTTTACATACTGTTTACAATGATAATTATAAGGTAACAGTATGTAAACCTATTTTATTTTTTCAATCCAAAACCGTTTGTCTAACGAAAAAAAGTCAAAAGGTTCTTTTTGTTAGCAACTAATAAGCGATTACAAAACTAATTTTTATTTTGATAAAAAACAGTGGCGTGCCATTTTTTAATGTAATAAAATTATATTTTGGTCAATATCAACGGTTCAAAAGGTAGATAATAAATTCTTTCATTAAATTATAGAGAAATTTATCCTCTTTATAATATATAAAAATTAATATACCATTATTTTTGTTTTTTTTGAAAAAACTCAAAATTTGCTACCATTTCGGTTAACGTCATCTATCGGCGACAGCAAAAGTTAAAATTCAAACCAAATAAGCTTTTGTAGTGCAAATTATGCTCTTCATATGAGCCTAGTTTGCTAAAATCGGTCAAAAGAAACGTGAAATCTTGGTTTGTTTAAAAAACAATTGAACTTCCCCACCGCTTTATTTTGATAGATAGAACAAAACGTTTTAGACAAAAATGTAGGGAAATGGTCAGTAAATATGAAAATGATATCATCGATATACTTTCATTAGAAAATTTCTATAAAACTACTTGGTATTGGTTTTTACCCCCTCTAGCGGACGTTTGACAAACTTGAAAATAATTTCCAGCAATTTCTCTTGGCGACTTTTATTATGATTTTTTTTCTCAAATCTATACGACCAATATCTTATGAGATATGGCCGCTCACTACCCTTAACTGATCACCCTGTATGTATAATGTAAAAAAATTATCAAACATGATGTTTTATGTCTCGTAAACAGTTGATTTTATCGATGTCAATCAAAAATACCTTTTTAGTTTAAGGTTAAAGCTATCTAAAAATAATATTGTTAAACCTTTATCATACAGGGTGTTAAAAAAAATTGCTATTATTGTGTCAGAGCCAGTCCGTCTCTGGCAAACTAAATAAGCCAAATATGATTTAAAGGTTCATTTTAAGAAGACTTATCTAGTAACCATCATAGTAAAAAATATTAAATTAGGCCTGGTATTTTAAAAGTTATTAAAAAAAAAACGATTTCCAGGGGCGTCCGTTAGGTACCTGTATCTTCGTAGGAAAAAAGTTTATGGGAACTTGTCATAATATTTTTGGGTTTTCTATTAGATTACGAGAGATTGCCCACATATTCTGGGACACCCTGTATAGAGGGTGACCAAAAAAAATGGGATACTACCGATCATATTTGTATACTTGCTTTTGACAGGACAAAATAAGCAAAAATGTGGTTTAGGATTTTTTAAAGCTATTTTTTAAATATTTATTATCAAAAAAGTTCCTTTTTCGAATTTTTCCTGTGTGGTTCACATATTTTTTGGAATTTTTGCTTTGCTTTTGAAAGAGTCTCCATTTTTAGAATCTACATTATTTTTTAGCGTTTTTTGCGAGATTTTTTACGGTATTTTTTGGCCAAAAGAAAAAAATTAACATTTTTATTTAGTTACGTATATCTTTACCATTTTTAAATTAAAAAAATAATGTTAATGGGAATTTCTCTGTTAACTGGGCAACTTTAAGGGTATTTTTCGACACCCTAGTTAGTTTTTTTCATAGAATAATAGTTTTATTTAATTATTATCATTGAGCAAACTGGGCCGCGGTAAATTAGGTTATTATCTTTTTAAGTTAAGTACAAATTATAAAATGAACTATATTTTTCATATTATATCGGCCTGGGACAGTGAGTGGCCCAGCTTACAGAGAAATACGCTAATACAAAATTTACATATTTTACACTGGTGAAAGTCTGCATGTGAACCATCACCACCTTTGACTGATACCCGTATTTCTTGAAAAAAATTGTTCCATTTTCGTCTACATTTTTAATCTTCTTCTGGTTTATACTATCCGGTTTTACCCTCGACCATATACCTACTAGAGGCAGCCTTGCAGCTTAACCGTGCGAGAAAAAAAAATAGGTGGCTAACCTTCCTCTCTCGTATTGATCGGTCGGCGGTCTCCTCGCTTGCCTATCAGCACGTGTACCGAGAAAAAAAGGTTATACACTTATTACTCTTTCTCTCTCGCACGGCAAGACTGCTTCTAGGAGGTATATGCTCAAAGGTTGCAATTATATTAGTTTATTCACCGCAAGATGGCGCTTCTTTTCTAGCAATTAAAAGCTAAGTAAAACGGCAAGTTGAACGAGAAGACGATTGAAAATCTAGACGGCAATGATTCGTTCATTTTTAAGTGTTTTTCGTCACGTGGACTACTTGACACTTAAAAAAATTATGTGATTTATGTTAGTTAGTTTAGGTTTAGAGTCGAAAAATTTAACAGGTCGAATAGGTAATAAATGGCGATGTTAGTTTATGTTTGACTTTTGAGAGTAACTTTCTAGTTTTCGTTTCTGCTAGACGCTTTGACCTGTTATATTTTTTTCATCGTTAAGTTAGTTATTTAAGGCGTATACAAACCTTGATGTGATTTTTTAAATGTAGGGCCTAAAATATGTTAGTTGCGCGCATCCGCCATTGTTAAATAAATTGGTGGATGCGCCGCAATGTTTAGTACATAGGCATATGAATCTTGCTCGCATCCGCCATTGTCAAACAGTCGTTGGATATGTTAACGTAACTATAAATTGGCGGATGCGCCGCAATGTTTAGTACGTAGGCATATGAATCTAGGTGATGTCGATTCTAGTTAAAGCGTTATTGTGCAATGTTTTGAAGTACGTGCCAAAAGATTTGTTTTGTAAAATATTTCAGAGTTTATTTAAGAAAATATCGTAGTTTTTAGGATTTAAATGAGTTTTGTGCAATCTCGAATAAATATTTTATGTGTAAAAGGTTTTGTGTTACGAGATTATGAGAAAATGTTTCGAATACTATTTTTGTACGAGTTATTTCATTAATAAAGTACATATTTTTCTATAACATTTGGGTTTTATTTATGATTGGTATTTCAGGGCGGAATTTCAAAATAAATTATAGTCTAAAAAAAAAAAAAAAACGCTTTTATAGCAAATCGAACTAAAAAGTAGAAAATATTTTTTTTCTATTTGCGTGCGCAAAGTACTTCCTTTGCGCACGCAAATGAGTGCGCAAAGTTTAACTTTGCGTATTTATGGTCGATTTTTTAATGTATTATTAACTTCTGGATGAAACAATATTAAAAAAAAAGGTTCTACATATTCTTTTATTGTGCTTTATTGCATTTTAGGTTAGTAAATATCCCATATCAATTTTCTTTGTTATCATTTTAATATTTTTCCATCACCATGTATTTCATAGACACATGCTAAAAAAAAATCAAAGAATTTTCTTGTTGCTGCAGCAACCAAATACAAACATTTTCTAATGTCACGGAAGCATCAGAAAATTCGGTAAAAAGTTTAAAATAAGTTTCTAAGAATGGAGGAAGAATTGCCAGACGAGGTTTTAAAAGCTGCAAGTTTTGCCAACTGAAAGCTCCTGCCGGCAAAAAAAAGAAAAGTACGAGAAACAGTATAATTCATTTGAAACATGGTGTGAAGAAAAAGGCGTTAGAACTTTGAAAGAGAAGGTACTTTTAGCCTATTTTCTTAAATTAAGCAAGGAATTTAGTCCAAGTACTTTATGACGAAATACTCCATGCTGAAAAGTGTTTCAAAGATCAAGAAAAATGTAGATATCGGCAAGTTTTATAAGTTAGCAGCATTTATTAAGAAATAAAATGTAGGCTTTCGGTCAAAAAAGCCAAGGATTTTTTCAACAGAAGAAATATCTACATTTATTAATAAAGCACCTGATAAAATATATTTTTGATAAAAATTGCGACTATTTTCGGACTTGCTGGCGCCTGCAGACGAGAAGAACTCGCAAAAATGAAAACATCCGACATCGAGGACAAAGTCAACCTAATTGTTGTGAAGATTCCAGACGTAAAAAACTATACCTCACGTATTTTCGTCCTGTCTTAAGAGATCAACGACGGAAAGTATTTGTTCTTATATCGGAAGCATACAGCATTACGGCCACCGACAACACATCAACGGTTTTTCGTATATTTCAAAAGGGGAATTTGCACACAATGCGTTGGGATCAATACATTTGGAAAGATGCCTTCTGGGATAGCAGCATTTTTAAAGTTGCCGAATCCAGAGCTATATACCGGCCACAGCTTCCGGCGATTTTCTGCAACGTTACTTGCAAATTCCGGAAAAGGACTCATAGATATAAAGCGGTTAGGCGGTTGGAAATCGACAACGGTAGCCGAGGGATACATTAAAGAATCAACAGGCTACAAAAAGGGGTTAAGTAAAAAAAAATTAAACTGTAACAAGCCAAAAATTCTCAAGAAGCCAGATGAAATGTCCTGTTCCACAGACGCTGATCAATCAGCTAAAACACAAGATTTTGTCTTAACATCGAGCAGCGAACCATCATTGACGTTCCTAAAAATCATTTGAAATCGGCCATAAACCCTTAACATGCAACTAATTGTACTTTTAAAATATATTGTTAATAATTTTTGTTTTTTTAAATCATTAAAATTAAAATTATTATACAATTTTATATTTCTTAAAAACATATTCTTTTAATAAAAAGTCTAGAAAAAGTATTGTTCCCAATACTTGCGCAACGTGATTTTCCGCACTTAAAGTAATCCGGGAAATCCCCTTGCGTCGTTCGTCTAACTGCTTTGGCGTGCGGAAAGTATCACTTCGCACTTATGGGAAACTATTTCTTTAACCGCTCAAAGTGACATTTTTTACTATTTTCAGGTGCAAAAGCTATCATTTCCCTTCCGTACAAAAATATCTCGTTGCTTAGAACACTTTTAATCCTAGGATTAAAATGCCACTTTAATCCACGCATGCGACAACCGTCTGGCACTACAATTGGCCGGCTGGGGGCTGAGTTTCTTTGCCAGCTACCTGGGGATCCTTACTGCTTTTCTACCCACGATCCTTCCGAAATATTAAACAAATTACCGAAAACCTAATTCAACTAGGCTTGACCTATATTCCCCACACTAAAAAACTTCAAATCACAAGCCGGGTTTTTAAATCCTGTGACAAAGCCAGACTTTTAAAATTCAAGCAAAAAAGTTTCTTCAAACCTAGTCCCGAAAATCGACAGGCTAGAAGACCCGCAATCAGTATAATCAGCCATCTCAGAAGAAAAGACCGTTTTAAAATTGGATAAAAGATAAAGTTCTCTTGCTCAAATGGCAGTAAAGCTTCTGGTTTTGGCAAAAATATTAGTCAAAAATTTTGCAAATTCTTTCCACCCAATCTCTAAAAATGGAATCGTTCTACCTAAAAAGCCAACTATTCGCCAAACAATTTGCTGCCAATTCTACGCTTGATTCTCAAAATCTTCTTTCCAACATTGTCCCGTTTCTCTAAATGTCCGATAAATTTTCAAAGTCAAGAGATTGCTTCTTTCTTCTTAATACTAAAAATCGTCTGGGGGGTATGGCATAACAGTAATCTCTTAAAATGTTCCGAGCTTTCACCCATCCTAACTCGCTCTTTCGAATCTCTAGACACGGCAAAAAGCTGCACGTGTGCAACTTGCCCCCAAAAAGGGTCCAAACTCTCCCTTCTAACTATAAACTATACTTCTTCTTTATGTTGTTTGCAAGTAATAAAATTTAATAATTCCCAAATCTTAAAGTATCTGAAACACAAGATCTTAACATGATAAAAATATGGATTCCCTCACAGATTCAAAAAGGCTTCTTTCCTTTGTCTACCAACTGGGATATGTCCTTACTTCGTGAACCCCAGATCGTTGCTCTTGCATATCAAAGCGATCAGGTCTGGCATCTTCTATCAAACTTCTTTCCCCGGTCTTCCACCAAGCTTTGCTCTTGGCTCGACAGTTTCCTTCAATCGACGATATCAGTTAGTAGATGGTCATTCTTCCAGCTTCTACCAAATTAATGCTGGGGTGCCCCAAGGCTCAGTGCTGGCATCCCGCTGTTTCTTCTCTTTCACAATCAATCCCATTTATAGTTTTGCTGACGATAGTACCCCCCAATGTAGTATTCAATTTCTTTTAAAAAATCATGTAATTCTGATTTGGAAAACAAGCACAGGTCAATGCAGATATCTCTTTCACAAGACCTCAAATTTTTTGGATTGGAGGCCAAAAAATTTTTCTGTTTAATGCCTCAAAAAAACACTCATGTTGCTGTCCAAAAAAAAATTTGCAATGCCCATCCGTTACATATTAGAGCGGCAATTCTTAGAACAAAGAGTCGTTTAATCTTGTCGGCGTTACTTTAGAGAATAACCTCAACTGTCACAAACACATTACATCCTAGCTTCGGCAGCTTCAAAAAAACTTGTATTCCCTTCAAGGCAGAAAGTATTTCTTCTTCCAATCTGTATACTCTGTATGTATCCCAATCAGACCCTCTTTAGAATATTGTTCTCTATCTGGAAATGGCGTCCCCTACAGCACTTAGCATTTGAACCCATTCAAAGAAGAGCCGCTAGTCTTATTAATGATCCCACGCTTCCTCTTCTTGCCCACCGTTGAGCTGTGGGGGATCTGTCGCTCTTCTATAGGTATTTTCACGGCTTCTAAGTCCCCTGTGAACAAACTCCCTCTCACCACACTTAAGACACCTACAGTACGTTAGTATTTATGCACCAGCCTTCGTGGACTGTCCTAAGATAAAAAACTAAAGAACACATGATCATTTTCTTGATAAGAATTTATATACCTCGGACGGTGTCAAAAACTGACACTAACCTACCGGCGCCCTAGAGCTTATACCATTCTCAATTAAAACATGTTCATACTCTCCATTCTAAGGTTCCGTAATTCTAATCCACTTAATGATTTTAAAACATCCTATTTACTTTCATTCAAAGATATGGTGAAGCAGCAATCGTTAGTACCCTTAATACAATAATATTTGTCATGTACAAATCGACCTTTTGACCCATCAACATTTATCTTTAAGACAGAATGCCTATCTTATGAAATAAGTATTAAAAAGTTTCCTAAATGTGAAAGAATAGTATGGTACCGAGCAGTTTTTAAAGTTACTCGTAATTTTATAGGATACAACATAACTTAATAAAAATTATCTCAGTAAGTAATTTCTTGAATCTTTTTTACATTAAAAAAATAGTGCTATTTTTTTTAAGTGCATCTTTCTGTAGTCTATTGGTTATTACTTTGATTAGGAAACAAATTTGTAAAAGTAATTTTTACAAATTAATTATGGTTTTTGGATGCCTAAATATGAAAAAATACAAAGAGCTATAGTACAGTGTGTGGGGAAAAAATTGTTTGACCTCCGGATTTTTTTGTACAGTTTCAATTTTTATAAAAATTTGCAATTAAGTTGCTTTCATCCTCTAGATCAAAGTTTATATATGCTTAAAGAGTGCTTTTTATTTCTAGGGGGTAAAAACCACCCGTTATGCTAAAAAATTTAAAAAAACATGGAAATAGACATTATGTAAAGTAAAATCATAGCTAAAATATGTAGAATAAATATAATTCCAAAAAAATTGTTTTTTCATCTTAAATGTATTTAATGATGCTTATATTGTGGAAAAAATTATTTTAATAGTTTACGGTATAATAAATATTCAACTACAATAACTTAACCCTTAAATAACCACACCTAAGAGATTTATAAAAAAATAATGTTTTTGACAAGTTACAATGATTTGATGATACATACGGGTGGTGCATCGCCGACGGGAACATAGGAAATCCCATGTAAATTTTAAGGGGTAATTATTGGCTCCCCTGTACATTTTACAGAAAAAAAGTAAGATAACTTTTTAAAGAGACCAATCCGACAAGTCCTCGTGCCAAGTTTCAAAAGATTTTAATAAGCTAATCTTGAATTATTCATTAAATGTAAATGCAAAATTACTAAATTTTCGTTGGTCCAAAAAAGTTTAAATGATGGGCCAAACTGTAAACAAAATTTTTTTTCCACTCAGGGAGCAAATTTACATTTCCAATAATTATATCAGGCGGATTATTTTTTTTGTTTATCAGGAACACATAAATTCAAATTAAAACTTCCCCTTTTTTTTTTTTTTTTTTTGCCAAAATTTTGTTTAAAAATTCATGTTTTAAAATTTTGGAAAATTTTATTTTATAAAATTAATCATGGAAAAATAATGGCACTTTAACCTTCATTTTGGTTATTTTTAAAAATTTATTTTCCCAAAAAATTTAGAATAAAAAAAACACGATTTTTAAAAATTCAAAAATTAGAATTTCATTAAATATCCCTTTTGAAAAAAAGGGGGTAAAGGGGTAGGTAAAGGGTTTAATCTTTTTCCAAAGGTTGAATTTTAAAAAATAAAATTTTAAACTTTTTTTGGGCCGTTTTTATAAAAAAAACATTTAGAGCAAAAAGGTTTTTAAAAAAAAATAATTTTTATTTAATATCCATTTACCCTAAAGTATTTAAAAAAAAGTCTGGGGAAAGGCAACTTGATTGGTAAGTTTAAAAAAAAACTTTTTTTTTTTAAAAATAAAAAAAGCAAAAAAAAAATTTTAAAAGACTTTTATTTTTTAAGAGGGCCAGTTTTAAATTAAAATTTTCCCGGGCCCCGAATTAATAATTTGATCCTTTAAAAGAATGTTAAATTTTAAAAAAAGTACCAAAGAAAAATTTTTTTTTTAATAATCCAAAAACCAAACTTTTAAATTTTATCTAAAAGATATTAAGTTCCTTATTTTCATCTATTTTATAAATTTTATTTTCAAATTCCTAAAAATATTTATTGGGCTAAATAAAAATTTTTTAAAGAAATCTAAAAAAAAAGGTTCATTTTCCTTTTTTTCAAGAAAAATACAACCCCAGTTTTTTTTTTAATATTATAATAAAAAACAATAAACACAAAATTATGTCCCAATTTAATAAACAAAAATCAAGATATTTCGGAGTTCAAGAAACTAGTTGTTTTTTATTAAAAGGAAAACGATGGTTATGAGGCAAAAAGTCAAAATTTTTTAAAAAGAAGAAATCATAAAGTTTTTACTTAACGCGCCTGATCAAAGTTACTTAGCAATGAAAGTAATAGCCATTATGGGAGTGGCTGGGACATGCCGGACAGACGAAATATACAGAATGAAGCTAAGTATGTGAAATAAGAAATGACGTGGATAGTAAAATAGTGGAGTCTAAAAATAAAGTTAAAAGAAACTTTGTAGTAACCAACGATGAAGCTCAGTTCCTTATGTCAGATTTCTACAGGAATATATTGCTGAGACCAAGGAATGCTCTAGATGAGCGTTTATTGTATCGTTATGAAAGAGGTAAATGTGTTAATCAGTAATTGGAAATCACACTATTTCAAATGTACCTAAAGAAATTGCGAAGTTTTTGAAGCTTGAAGACATCAGTAGATACACTGGCCATTCCTTTAGAAGAACGTCAACTACGTTCCTTGTCAATGCTTCGGATGTCGATATTTTGGACTTAAAAGGCATGGAGGTTGGAAGCTCTTCTTCTGTTGCGGAGGGATATATTGCTGAATCCTATAGTAATAAGGTGGAAATTTCAAGAAGATTTTACACGAAATTCCTACCAATATTTCCTCTAATGAAGTAACAGTGAAAATATGAATATTAACGTAGTTAAAGGTGATAACGATACTCCAACAACAAATTTAAAACTGTTAATTCAAGTATTATTCCTCCAATTTCTTTTGCTAATTGCTCAAATTGCACAATTACTTTTAATGTTAATACCTAACCTAGTTTTTTAAAATATTTTGTCATAAATTAGTTACTTTTATAAATAAACCCTAATATTTCCCACAAGCATATTTTCTTTTTTACTCTTACCTTTTTGTCCAGGCGCTGAAAATATTACTTTCGTAGCTAGCAACGCTTAGCAACCAGGTAGCACGAAGGTTCTCTTTCGTTATCATTCGCGTTGCTAGGACCACAAAGTTTTCTTATTTATACAGTAGTAGAAAAAAGCGTTTTGTAGCTGGTTTAGATTTTCAAATTTTACATTTTTATAAATGACACTTTTTAAGTGACCTGACTAGCCGAAGTATCCGGTACCGTGGTAGAATATTAAGATCTCTGTTCTTTCTTTCTTTGGACCCGAACTTACTGACAATACGTTTCATAGTTGAAATGGACGAAATGGGCTTGGTGGGGAAATAAACTGAGAACATTTCAGATACTGCTCTAAAACTGTTTCCCACATGATGCCACATAATTATGGATACTTTTTCGTCGATTAAATAATTCATATTTTTTTAAAATACCGACTGTCACTGATTTATTGACACTTTTTGTCAAGTTAGGGACAATATTCATTTTACTGATGCCTGTTTGGTTTTACCTGAACCGAAAATTTGGTAATTTTGGAATTACATTTAATTAAATAATTCAAGATTCGCTTATTAAAATATTTTGAAACTTGGCACGAGGGTTTGTCGGATTGGTCTCTTCAAAAAGTTATCTTACATTTTTTTCTGTAAAATGTACAGGGGAGCCAATAATTGACCCCCTTAAAATTAACATGGGATTGAAATATTGAAAAATTAACTTTGACTTAAATTTTTAACGGGAATAAATTCTTTGAAGTATTTTGAATCCACCATAATTTCTTAAAATTTGTCAATTAATACTTTATACTTTAAAAAGAATTAATTAGTGTAACGTACTCGTTTTTGACTCCTAGCGCGCAACCAAAAATGCCGGGCGGAAGCCATTTTCAGCGTTAAATTAAAACTATAAATAATGGAGATAGAACTCCGGGAGTTGGAACTTTTTTATCGGAAATTTCCTTCTCTTCAAGAATCTTTTTTGCAATTTCCGCTATCTCTTATGGTTTTGAGTTACCATCAAAAATCGAAATGGCTTTTTTTTTATTTCGTTTTTTGTTAATAACAATTGCAATTTTTATTGGCAGAAAAAATCCTCAAAACGCCTTTTCCAGATTTGCATTCCGCGTCGAACGAGCTATCGTTCATATTTTTCGAAGCCTTCCAACTATTTTTCGCAGGAAACACATCTCTCGACTGGACTAATATGAGGTTAACGAATAGCATTTCATCATTTCTGAGCATATTATCAAAAAGAACACAAAGAACCTTATCAGTATATCGAAACGAACAAAAATTTAAAATTTTATATTTGTCTCATTATTATTCTGAAGCAAAAATATGTTAATATGAACTATTCTTTATAAAAACACTTAAGAGTGCATTTACGCTACACCTTAGGGGTCGGGCGAAAGGACGCGGAGACGGTGGGCGGAGACTAACAAACTCCCACTACCACAATTTTCGTATAGCCGCATTAAAAATATTATATTTTATTTAGTTCTTCCAAATTCGGTGTATCCATGCGCATGTTGTTTCCGATTGCAAGCCTACAGGAGATAACGTTTTTCGGTAACTATTTTTCACTTAAATGACATAAATTATACACCATTTTAAAGGTAAGGAAATAATCTATGCCTCTGCTGTAACGGATTTTTGAAATATGAGTCGAGTTAAGAGAAAATATATCTAAACATAACCGATTTTAGGGTGACTTTCACTCAAGGAAATATTAAAAACTAAATCCAAATTTAAAAACTATTAAGCAGAAGCCTAGATTTAAGTGTTGGCTTTCATATAATTTTTGAAAATTATCGATAACTTATACCGTTTTTAAGAAAAACATTATGCTCCGAACCCAAGGAAGTTTAAAGGTGTATGGAAGCCCAATACTGTAGAACAAAATTGTCCAGGTGTGCAGGGCAGCGGGAATAGGGGTTGCCTACTGGAATTTGCGAATGAATAGTAGGTCAGGGCCGGATTTCCATAATTCTTTGTTACTATCTATAAAATTGACATCATCAAATGTCAAATTCCAACATTCACTGTTTTTTTTGCACAAAATTGTTGGTTATTAAAGGATACTACTATAGAATATTTAAAATTATTGTGTAATATAAGATTTTATATCATCTGATATAATATGGAAAGAATGGATGGCGCCACTTACTGCCTTCTATTTAAATGGTCGATATTTTTGGAAGTTTCGTATTTTTACCAAAAATCTTTGTAAATAAATAAAAACACGATTTTTTAAAATAAATTTCAAACATTGTATGATAGTATTATGTACTTATCACCAATTTTGTGATAAAAGAAGGGCAAGATAGTAAAGAGTTTAATCTAATCCTAAGATTCTGCTTGTACATTAAAAATTGGAAATTTTTATAACTGCTTTTTAGGCATATACTTTTCACTAATAACAAACATTCATGAGACAGAATAACAGTGGTTAAAAATGTTTAGTAACCTTTGGTACTTATGTGTGTACAGTATATCGAGCTTAAAAAGTTGATAAAGCAAGATTAAGAAACCAAATCTAATTTATTTTTAAACAAATGGTATTGTCTCGAAAGTTGCCTCCTCTCCGATTTTGATCAAATTTGGTATACAGGGGTTTTTTGAGGCGCTGATTACAAATCTGAAAAAATATCTTTTCGGCAACGTTTCGTTTCCGAGATCTTCATCATCAAAATTGAAAATTAAACTAACCTCATTTTCACTATATTCTCCCTTCTTTTGTACACAATTTTGATTTTTACATAAAGTGGCAACGATATTATAAACACCTTTTAAAACCTTGTATTTTTATTTATTTTACATCTTTTCTCCATTAAATTGCGAACTTTTAAGTTCAAAGGCAGCAGCCATATTTGCTTAAAAATAAAAGTGTAAAAAGGTGTAAAATAAACATAAAAAAAGTTTTTAAAAGGTGTTTGTGAAATATTGTGTGCCAATTTAGTGTAAAAACAAGAATTTTGTGCAAAAAGAAGGAGGAATAGTTAAATAAGGTTAGTTTGATTTTCATTTTATAATGAATATCTCGAAAACGAAACATTGGCGAATTTTTTTAGATTTGTAATCAGCGCCCAAAAACCGTACCAAAATTGTACTTTCTTTCATTCAATTAGAGGGACCTGTATATATTAAAATTTGCCTGGTCTGCCCAGTAATCAATAATTTGATCCTTTAAAAGAGTGTACTAAATTATTAAATGAAATAAAAGTACCTAAATTAAACCTTATTTCTTTTAATAATCCACAGAAATACATAAACATTGTGGAAATCATCTAAAAGATAGTTAAGATTGCCTTACTTTCTCACTAATATTTCCTATTAAATTTTCATTTTCTATTATTCATAATTGATATATTATTATTTATTCGGTTACCTAACGTTACGTCTTATAAGAAGCACCTAATTTAAATATAAAAAATACTTACCTAAAGTTAAAAAGACGGGTATGTTACCCTTGGATTTGCAAGACAAAACCATACAACCTCTAGTTATTTTGTTACGATATTATAAGTAACAAACAATAAACACAAAATTATAGTCACAATTTAATAAACACTAATCACTAAAATAAGAAGGTTTTGATCAATCCAAAAAACGGTACTCCGGCTCATAAAATTATAATGTGTTGGCTAACTTCACACTGATTTATCAGTGTGTAAGTAGGCAACACATTAAATTATTTCGTGGAATTTTGTTATTGCGCAGAATCGGCGGGGCCCACTTTGACAGTTATTTTCATACTGGGCTGAACATTTTTTGATCGAATGGGCCATAGCATTGGGCTTCCATACACCTTTAAACTTCCTTGTCCGAACCCCAAATTGGATCCAATTTTCGCGGCGCGAATGGACTCTTAAGAAATCACCCCTTAAAATACTTTACATTACTTAGGAAACACCCTGTATATCTAAGTATTTTTTTTTAGTTTTAAAGTTATTTCGCTAAGAAAAAGCGATGTTTTCTTTTCGAATTTTGGTAACCAACTCGTGTAAAGCCAATCTCAGACGGCATTTTGCAAGTCAAAAAGGAGACGTCACACCCCTCTACGACTTCCACGTTCAAAATGGGGGGAAAATGGTAAATTTCGGGGGGTACTTGCTACCTGTTCAGTATAGCGACCAGTCCATAGTGAATTCACATTTGTTCACTAGGAAAAGTGCCAGTATTTTTGATGTTTCTCATATGTTGCAGACAGAGATTAGAGGTAGGTATATCTATATCAATATTTATGTACAGGGTTATTCATTTTAAAGTAAACAGGGCTTTTTTTTGAACTTCCCTGTACTTTTTTGAAAAACGAATTAGGCCATTTTTTTTCGTAATAGTCAATAATCTAATCAGAAAAAACATTTGAAACAAAAACAAAAGAGTTACAGCAGAGTGACGTATTTTTTAAATGGAATACCCTCGTATATTTTTATATCAATAGATAGAGATTTTCACGAGGAAATATGGGTTAGCAGGTATTTTTGCGGTTTTTCTCAACTGTTAAAAACTGCATAATACTATAAGGATAGTTTCACCTGAAAAAACCTGGCTCCAACAGGTCACAGGTGCTTATTTGTCAAAGTCAAGAATTTTAAAATACGTTTATTACTTTTGAGTAGTTTTATAATGAGGTTTTCATTAGAAGAACAGTTTCAAATTATAACTCTCTATTATAAATGTGGAGAAAACGACTGAAACACAACGAAGATATGTTACAAATTTCCACCGAAATATATCAGTATAAACATTTTAAAAACATCAAGGTCTTATTCGAAGAAACAAAATCGTTATATTAGAAAAAGGATCACAATGAGAAAAAAAACCGATCGAGCTATTCTAAATTATTTTACTTTGTATCCCATAAAGTCAATTATGAGCGCAGTTAGAGACTTGAGTAGGCCCTGCAAGAAGAAGAGTAACCTCGCGACGCGACTGGTTCAGAGAACACTGAAATATTTTAAGTATCTTCCATATCACGTTCTTCCAGTGCAGCATTTAACACGTGAACAAAAGGAACTTTCGCTTTCAATTTTTTTCCCAAATTTTAATCCATGAACAAGATAACGATCACTACCCTGTTTCAAACGATTCTTTGGACGGATGAAGCTACGTTCACTACATCGGGAATGTTTAACCGACGCAATACGCACAGCTGGCAAGACAAAATCCCAGGAAATTTCAAGAGATTAAATACCAATGGAGGTCTTCTCTTCATGTCTGGTGTGGTGTGCTTAACAATAGAATTGTCGGGCCAATATTTTATGAGGGATCCTTAACTGGAGAAAGATATGTCAATCTTCTTAAAAACGATATTGAGGACATTTTAGAAGAATTGCCACTCGAAACGTATCGCAAGATAATTTGGCAACAAGACGGAGCGCCGCCCCATGCTGTTTGTCAAGTTGTGCAGTATCTCAATCGCCGATACAATCAGTGGATTGGACGTTATGGCACTATTAAATGGCCACCTAATAGTCCAGATATTACAATTTTGGACACTTTTCTATGGGGTCACTTGAAGAATGTCGTTTACCAAAATGGGAACACAAACACGGAAGAAATGAGAGAAAAAATTGTAAATAAAATTAATCGTCTTAACCAAGAACCTCCAATAATATCGGCGAGCTTAGAAAGGCTAAGGAGGGGTTATAAATCGTTTCGAAAATAACGGGGTCATAAAACATTTAAATTATTGTAATATTATAATTTTGTTAAAGTGTTCTTATTACCATCATATTTTACCTCGTATTGTATTTTAATTTTTTCCGTTTATTGTAATTTTGCTGCTTGGTTTAGAAATGGATATATTATATCATTTTTAGCATATAATATAATTTGAAGCCGTTCTTCTGATAAACCTCATTATAAAACTACTCCAACTGTTTTATCTAAAGATCATTCCAATATACTATCAAATTTTTTAAGTGTTGTTCCTAATCTGTCAGTAATTCCCATTTCAAATTTTAATTTATTAGGAAGTGCTTTTTCGTCAAATGAAATTGAATACTCAATTAATAAAAAGACAGAATTTTTAAAATCTCTTAGTACCAAATTAAAATTTATAGACTCACATATTTCCTATTATTTACTAAAATATTCCTTTGCCATACCTCGAATGTCTTATTTGTTAAGATGTTCACCTTGTTGGAAATCTCCAGAATTACTTTGTAATTTTGATAATGTATTACAAAGTTTAGTTCAGGACATAACAAATTGTGATATTAAATTAAATTCTTGGTTACAAAGCACTCTTCCAGTAAAATTTGGAGGTCTTGGAATAAGAGATACATCCACCCTGTCTATTTCTGCCTTTTTAGGTTCAATCAATGACGTGTCAGGTTTACTTTCCAAAATTTTACCTTCCTATATTCTTGCGACAGTAGATAATGATTTTAGCAATTGTTTTGTAAGATGGTTATCTGTTTGCAATCTTCAAAATCAACCACAAGAATTACCAAAAAACAGAAAGATTTTGACTTTTTAATTTGCCAAGCTCGTCACAAATATATTACAAACATGTGCCAGACAAGTGAAGATAAGGCACGTCTACTTGCTCTTCAGGCCCCTGAAAGTAATGCTTGGATTAACGCACTTCCATCTTCGTCCTTGGAAATTTGTTAGATAACAAAACATTCCATATTTCCATCGCTCTCAGACTTGGTCCGCCTGTGTGTGGAGAGCACACCTGCGTTTGCGGCGAAAATGCTGATATTTATGGCCTACATGGGTTAAGCTGCAAAAAAAGCGCAGGGCGTTCTTCTAGACACAGTCAGATAAATGACATTATCAAAAGAGCTCTGATTTTAGCTGAAAATCCTTCTGTGTTAGAGCCTCTTGGAGTTTGCAGAAGCGATGGAAAACGGGTAGATGGAATGACCTTAATTCCCTGGAAATATGGAAAACAATTACTTTGGGACGCTACTTGCAGCCATACACTTGCAAAATCCTATCTGGACAAAACTTCTAATTTTGTAGGTGCGGCTGCTCGTATTGCCGAGAATAAAAAACATCTAAAATATAAAGAGCTTGAAGAACGCTTTATCTTCATTCCTTTTGCTGTTGAAATTTTGGTCCTTTGGGTAATGAGGCTAAGGGTTTTATTAATGAAATTTGCAAAAAAATACAATGCAAAAAATCTCGAAGTTTCATTACCCAAAGAATTGGTTTAGCTGTGCAACGGGGTAATGCAGCATCGGTACTAGGAACAATCCAGGAAGACCTAGGACTTGATGAAGTTTATAATTTTAAATATAGATTAAGTAATTTATTTAATTTTAGAATATTGTTATTTGGTATGTAGTGAATTATTATTAATCTCCAAAAAGTAATAAACGTATTTTTAAAATTCTTGACTTTGACAAATAAGCACCTGTGACCTGTGGCAGCCAGGTTTTTTCAGGTGAAACTATCCTTATAGTATCATGCAGTTTTTAGACAATTGCAGCAGAACCGCAGGAAATAAACCCAGCAACCCTATACACAATTCCTGGTGAAAATCTCTATCTATTGATATAAAAATATACGGGGTATTCCATTTAAAAATACGTCACTCGTGCTGTAACTCTTTTGTTTTTATTTCAAATGTTTTCTGATTAGATTATTGATTCTACGGAAAAAAATACACGAAATGGCTATATTCGTTTTTTTTTAAAGTACAGGGAAGTTCAAAAATAAAGCCCTGTTTACTTTAAAATGAATACCCCTGTATATTAGTCATGTTCGCTGCCCTGAAATAAGTAAATCAATGCTCATCCTTAATTCTTGAGCAGCCTAGTCTGTTAAACAAAAAATAATTTTTTTTAAGGAAAAAACTGCATAGAATTTTTCGAATCCATCTGCACTGCAGATATACAGGGTCTGAAAGAAAACACTGCCGTTTTGACGGTGTTTACAAATGAAAACGGTGGAATTCTCGATGACTTAATTGTTACAAAAATAAACGAGGAATTCTTGTACGTGGTATCCAACGCTGCGATGAAACATCAGGATCAAAAAATCATGCAAACTGGATTGGTAAGGTTTTTTTGTGTAAAATTCCACATAAATAGTGATTATACCCGACCCACTTCACTTAAAATACCTATTTTATCAGGAAAAGTACAAAAAACAACACAATCCCTCCTCAGAAATCCAAATCAAGTTTTTCGAAACGCTGGAGAGGGCCTTGATAGCACTGCAAGGGCCGAGAGCAGCCAATGCCCTTCAGAAGTTAACCGAGGTAGATCTGACAAACCTGTATTTCATGAACACAACAGTCGGCAACGTTGCAAATGTACAAGGATGTAGGATAACTAGGTAAAGTCAACATACTTTTTTAAGAATAGAACACCAACCACACCAAAGTGGATTTAGAAGTAAAATACAAACAAAAAACATTTTTAACTCACTCTCGCAAATATGCGCAGAATTACACCTTTCCAAGTAGCAATTATACCTAAGAGTAATAAATATTCATGACATCGGCAACACTGAAACATACAAATTTCCAAAACAATGGTTTACATTGTTGCCAATTCACCGGTAACTTTCCTTAAACGCTACCTAAGTTGTATTTGTTGTGCCATGAGTTAAGAGTGCGTTTTTGTTCTTCTAGATAAGTCACAGTTAAGTCATTTAAGGTAGAAAATTGTGCCTTTAGTTTTCTTTCCTTGTATTCAATTTTACAGGAAGTATTTTTGTAATTTTCAGATGTGGATACACAGGGGAGGATGGATTTGAAATCTCAATTCCCGCAGAAAAATCCGAAGAGGTAGTAAAAGTACTGTTGGAGAATCCTGAGGTCAAATTGGCGGGATTAGGAGCAAGAGATTCTTTAAGGTAAACTAATTTTACC
>JAHBCN010006758.1:0-47005 GCA_019359885.1 Listronotus oregonensis
TTGTTGATACCACCCGGGACCAGGTGAAATATTTTTTAAAACCTTTCGGGGCATTTTTTTCACCTCCCCCGGGCGGGGATGGGGCCCCCATGCTTAAGTTGCTTCCTCAAATAGGTTTCCTAAACTTAGTAAAAGCTGGAGTGTTTTTTAATGGTTTGATTTTTAAAAAACCCCCCTTTTCCCAGAACTGTTCCACACATTTCTAAGGGGATTTTCAATTGTCGGGTTGAGTTTGCGAGAAAGCTAAAAGGGCCCCTTGGTAACGAATTTTTTTTGGTCTCTTACCCCTCTACCCTTTTCCCCCTTTAAAAGGTTTTTATAACGCCCAAGGATTTTATGCTTTGGGAACCCTGTTTGATGATGAGAAACCCAACGTCTGTTGATGATGGGTTTTGGGCGTGTTTAAAATTTTTCCTAATTTTTCCCCCAAAAAGGGCCCGTTGGATGATATATATTCCAATACATTTTGGGATACGGGGTGCCTCGCCGCGTTAAACTTTTTTTTGGAATTTGTTAAATTCGGCGTTCGGTTTTTTAAAGAGTTGGGGTGAAAGCTGTCTGAGCGGTTGTTAGGAATGTTTGTTTCGCAGCCTCATAAACAGCGGGGGCCAAATATCTGTATGTTCTGAAAGTCTTTTTTGAAGTGCATTGTCCGTTTGTGCGATATTTTGAGGTTTTATGTAGGACTTGATTTTAAAGTTTACGGTCTTTCTTTAACCATTATGGGTTTTTCCCCCGGGGGGCGATCTCCGTTTACTTTCCACCGCAGGTTGGTTCCCGCCCGGGACCCTGGATGGGTTTCCCAGGTCTTAGGTGGTTCCTGTTTTTTTGGAGCCCAACAAACCAGAGCGGTTAAGATGGTTTTTTGGGGAGGATAACGAATTTGGGTGTTTAGCAAACCATGCGGCATGCATTGTCCGACCCTCAGCGGGGGGTCCCCGAATGTATATGATCCAATTGGGACCCCGCCCCCGCTCGTCCGCCACGGAAGCGGTCCATTGGTCCTTGGGAAAGGGGTTTAAGGGTCCTCCAGTTGCTCCCCAAACCCGGGCCCTGCACCCCATCCAAAGGGGGTGGTTTGGGTTGGGGAGTTTGTTCATAAAGGTTTCGTGACAACAGTTTCCCCGGCCCCCGGGGGGCCCCCCCCCGGGTTTCCCCGGCGGAAGGAAAATTACATAACCCAAGGACCGTTTTTAAGGCCCCCGGGGTTGCTGGGTCCCCGAACCCCCAAAGCTCCGGAAAAAACCGGTCTTTTTTGGGTTTTGTTTGGGGTTTGGTAGCACCGGGAAAAATTTCCCAACTTTTGTCCGGTCCCAAAGAACAAATTATTATTATTATTAATATAAAATTAAAAAATTTGTTATCTCGGCCCCCAACTAGTTTCCCCTGGATTTTTTTTTTTATAATATAATTATAAAATATATATAAAATATATATATATATATATATAAATATATATTTTAAATAATATAAAAAAATAATATATATAAAAAATATATATATATATATATATATATTTTATATATATATATATTATTTAATTATTAAAAAAAATAAACTAAAAGAGGTAAAGATGAGAAAAACTGATCAAAAAAAACCCAAAAATTTTTTCCCTGGGTTTATAAACACTAAAAACCAGATAATCAAAGAAGATGTCTCCCAATTTCATGATCATGACCAAATACCCCAAAATCTAAAGTGTAACTCTCAAAATCCAAGGGTTTAACTTAGATTATATAATTATAACGAAAAATAAGATAGTTTTTTATTCTTTTTACGGGGTTTTTTTGATGCGACAAAAAAGGTTTGAACAAAAGGCCAAAATTTACCAACATAAATTATTTAAAATAATTTAGTCGTTTAAACTTTTAACATTGTTTGAATTTTCAGGCTTTCGGCCCAAAATTAAATGATATGCACCTTAGAAACCCAATTTTTTAAAATTTTCCCAACCTAAATTTTGGGAATTTAGATGTCCAACCCAATGAAGTTTTTATTTTAATATCTAAAAAGGTAGATTCAAAAGAATAAGAAAGAATAATTTTTTTCCCTTTCCCCAACAGAAATAAAAATTTAAGGGTCAAAAATTTCCCCTTTGCAGTCCTTTTTAAAAGAAATTTTTGTCCGTTTTCCATCATCCCTGTCAAAACCCTTTGGAGGAAAACACCTTAGTAATAGTAAACTTTTTATTTTATTTTAAACACCCACTCCAAAATTTTTTGGGTTTAGTTCTTAAAATGGACTGTGTTAAGTTTTTTAAAAAAGATCTTAAAAAAGATAAAAGTGCTTAAAAGTTTTTCTAATATTAAAAAAAAAAATATACTGTGCACTATCATATGCCCGTCATTTTATATAATAAGTCGTCAGGGTTTTTTTTTTAACTGCATTTTACCCCCTTTTGGATCTTCCTTTTTTTTATAAAAGCAAATATCTTTTTTGGGTTTTTTGGGAAATGTGGGGTTCTAGAAAAAATTTTTAGACCTTCTTTTTTCTACAAAAATCAAAAGTTGAAAAAGACAGCAGAACCACTTTTTATTTTAAAAATATTTTACCAAAAGGGAGAGTTTTTGGTTATAAATAAAAATATATATTTTTTTAAAATTTTTCCCTTCTCTTGAAAAAAAAAAAGTTTTTAAAAACTGGGAAGAATGTGGAACCGTTTTTTGGGAAAGTCGACCCGTTTTTTTTTATAGACTTCTGAAATCCAAAACAAAATTTTTTTTGGGAACCGGAATGCTAATAAAATATTTTGAAAAATTTTTTTAAAAACCCTAAAAACCCCAATTTAAAAAATTTATATTAGTCCAAATATGTGGAAACCCCCTTTTGGGGGATCGGCTTTTTCGGTGCCTGCTCCGCCTGGGACCTTTTCTTTTCCCCCTGAATACTTGCCCCAGTTTTTTGGTTTAAAAGGGCCACACGCAAAAAAAGGTGGACTTTTCCAAAAAATAAACGATAGGATAATTGCTGGGGCCCTTAACCCACCCCACCCCCAGGGCTCCCAAAATACTGGATATCCAAAAACCCCCAAGGGGTCACGAATGACGCCCCACAAAAGGTAAAAAAACAGGAAAATAGAAACCCCGCCAATACATCGAATTGAGGGCGCCACCGTCTGGGTCCAGAAATCCAACCCAAAAAAACCCCGGGGGGGCAAAAGAAAAGGGGTTAACCTTTGGGGCCCAACATGGACTCAAGAATGGGTCACCAACAAGAAAAATATTATGCCCCAACCCCAAAAGCCCCCGGGGTTTTCCCTAAGAAAAACCGGGGCCACAATTTAGGGAAACGAACGCCCTGGGATGGATACCCCCCAAAATTTGGGGAAACAAAAAATCACCATCGCATCAGAATTTTTAAACGATTAAACCGCATCACGGGGGAATACCCCAAAAAGGGTCCCACAAAGGTAGAATTTTAAGACTTTCTGCTTTTGGGAAAAATGCCTGACTTGAGTTTGTTTGGAAATCCCAAAGTTTTTTTTTTTTAAAATTTATATGTGTAATCTTTGCTTTTTTGACGGTCGAATCGCCATAAGATAAATAAAATTGGTCGGAAAAAGAGAATAATCCCAAAAAGGATTAACAATTTTTTTAAACCCCTTTTTGGGGAGCTTTCCTTTGGGAAAAATTTAAATTTACGCCGAATTCATTTTACTTACTTTTTTGCCAAATAAAAAAAACTTTTTCCAATTCATTTTACAAACCCCAATTTGAAAAGCCGAATTTACGAGGTTATATTTTTCAAGCAAAATGACAAAATTTAAAGTAAAAAAGTAAAAATAATAAATTGGTTTTTAACCCCATAATGTTATTTTTGTTTTGATGTTACTTTTTAAAAATAAATGTAAAAAATTTTTTTTTTTAAAATTTCCTTAATTTTTTCTTAAAAAAAATTTTACTATTTTAAAAAAAAAAAAATGTCAATAAAAAAAGCTTTTTTGAAAATACAGATTTCTTAAAATTTTATTTAAAAAAAATTTTTAATAAAAAAGAAAATATTTTGGGGAAACCCAAAAAAAAGTCCACAAAAAGGAATATATCAACCAACCAGTCTTTTAATTTTCTTGTAAAGGCAAGATTAGTGCGAAGATTTTGGAAAAAAGAAAATTACGGGTCCCAGGGAAAAAAAAAATAAAAATTTCAAAATTTTGTCGCCCCCTTTAAAGCCATCTTTTTTTTTGTCGTTTTTTTGTCATCTTTTATATTATATGTTATACAAACCCAAAAATTTTTAATTTTGGATTCCCAACCCCCCTTAAACAAAAAAAATCACAATTTTTTTTTAAAAAACTGAAAAAAAAAATTTTTTTGAAATTCCCAAAAAGTTTTTTTTCCGTTTTTCCCCCCGAGGGCCCAAAAATCTGGTATATATTTGGGTGGGTCCGCCAATTTTTTAGATAAAATTTTTTAAAAAATTTGAGCTTTCACCAAAAAGGGGGATTTTTTCCCAATTTATTAAAAAATTTTAAAGGGAAATTTTTGGGGAAATTTTTAAGAAAGTATAAGGATTATTTAAGTAAAATTTTAAGAGAAAGCCCTTTATGAAATTAAAACCAGGGGTGTTTAAGAATATTCGATCCGCATCCCAATTTCGGAAATTTCCCAAACAATTTTGGGATCTGCTTCGCATCTGTTTTATGCGGATGCCCAATTGCCGTTTCACAAGAAAAAAATTAGGGGGGCCAAAAAAGGAGCGTGCCCCAACGTAACAATTTAAACCCAAAAGGGCCCCGGGTTCCGAGTGACGTTTCCCACCCAACGCCCTTTTTTTTGTGTGTATCCTTTTTTTACGGTGAATCAACCATTTTCATGTTTAGCTTCGCTTTAACCCTATGAACTTTTTAAAACATTTCGGTTTAAAAAGGGGAAAAATTGTTCAGTAGCGCGGGTTTTTTTCCCCGAACCTTGGGGATAACATACTTAAACCCCGAAAAAGGGAAAGAATTTCTTTTTATTAAAATAATGTCCAATATTTTAAATTTTAAACTAAGTAAAAGATAGGGAAAAAATTATTAAATTTAAATACTATTCTTGTTTTTGCACCCCCAAAATTAAAATAAAAAAACAAGATCCGAAACCCGGATTGGGGGAAAAATCGATTTTTGGGTGGGGAAAAAATTAAACCGCTACATCCCTTTATGTAAATTTTGCATTTTTAAATTTTCCAAAGTAAAATGGTTTTTTTTTAAAAATTGATTTCGGCCTATATAAGGGTTTAAAAATGAATGGGCCCTAGAATTTTTTTTGGGTTTTTTTTTTTCATTTCCCGCAAAAAATTTTTCATAAATGATTTAAAAAAATATTCATCCCCCAAATTTTTAAAATGCCAAAAAAAAAAATTGGAAATGTATTAATCCCCAAAAATAACCCCTCAAAATTCATATTTTGGGTGGGATTCAAAAACACAGGATTTAATTTGTTTGGGAAATTAACCGCTTTATTACAAAAATAATTGTTAAAAAAATTTAGAAAAAGACTATTATGTATTGAAAATCATAACCTGTAAAACCCGGGTGTTGGAGGTCGGGCAAACCCAATTGCAGGAGATTTTGTTTGGGCGTTTTTTCGGGGTTTTCTCAAATCGGCTTTAAAAACTGTATTTAAAATTTAAAATTTATATTTCCAAAAAATTTAAAATTGAGTTTTTTGGACTTTCCTTTAAAAAAAGCCAAAAGTAAAATATAATTTTCAAACCTTTTTAATTTAAAAAAAAAATTTAAATTTTTTTTTTTAAACCTTAAAAAGTAAAATGACAAATTTTATTTTCCCTTTTGATTTATTGCTCCCCTTCTATTTTAAAACCGGGGGGAAAATTATAATTTTAAAAGTTTTTTTTCCCCGTGGAGAAATTTTTCACTGTATTGCGGGATTTCCAAACATCCAATGGAAGAAGAGTTGATAAATTAGACGAAAACCCAAACGTTACTGGGGATCGATTTAAGACCATTCAGGGAGAAATTTTGAAGGAAAAAATAAAAATCATTTTTAAATTCAATGTTGATTTTTGACCATTTTTTTTAGAAAACAACCCTTTTAAAATTTGGATCAACTTAAAAACAGATTTAAAGAAAAATAAAAAAACTTATTATTGTCCCTTTTTTTCGTTATTTTTTTAAACCATTTACCTATGTATCTCTTGTTTTTGAACAACCAGATTTTTAAATTAAGTTTAAATTTTTAAAATTCCTTTTTCGCCAGATTTTTGATTTTTAGGGTTATTTTTTTTTTTAAAATAAAAAAATTTAAACTTGAGTTTTTTTAAAGATTTTTACAAAGTCTCAAGATCGTTGAAATAGGAGATTCCCTTTAAAGAGATATAAAAACCGATAAACGAAAAAAATCACGAAATATGGTAATATTTTTTTCATTCTTTCCGAAAACAAATCCTTCCTGGCCATTTTATTTTAAATAAAGCAGTCATAAAATTGCTATGGAATATCCTCTCTTTCCTTTTTTAAAAAATTTAAAAATTTTTACCATTAGGTATTTGATTGAAAATTTTTTTAAAAATATTTTTTTTTTGGGATTCACCCTCCGAGCCTTTTTTTGAAAACTAGCTAAGAGGTTTTTCCCAAATGAAGTTTTATGTTGGTTTTTAATGGGTTTATTTTTTTATTTAAAAGGGGGGTTTTGGTTTTTGGAAAACAAAATTTAAACATGAATTTGAAAATTTTCCATGTTTCACAAAAAGGGTCATATTTTTTTTAGGTTATAGGGCTGGACACATTTTTATGCAAAAACCAAAACCCTTTTTAACAAATTTAAAAAAGGGCCCAAAATAAGTATATGCTGAAGAGATAAACAAAGAAATTTAATTATGCCCCCAGAAAAAAATTGAAAACCCAGAGAAAGACCTTTTGCTTAAAAAAAAATTTTATTTAAAAAAAAAAAAAAAAAATGTGAAAAGAAGATAGGGGGACATAAAAAAAAGTGCACAATGACAAAATCTAAGATTATTTGAGCTAAAGAAATATTAATTACATTTTTTATTTCAAAAAAGAATTTTAGTATTTTGTTTTTAATTTTGTAATATTAAAAAATATTTTATTCCTTTTTATTTAATAAAATTTAAAAAAAGTAATAATAATTAAAGTTGAGGGCTATAAAATTAAAAAAAAAAAACGAAGAAACCATCTTACTTTTTTTATAAAAAGTATTATTTTATTAATAATTTTAAGTTTTTTGAGAAGATTACCTGTTATTTCTCATGAAGGGTTTGTTATTAGTAAAAAAGCATATGCCTAAAAAGCACTTATAAAAATTTTCACTTTTTAATGTACAACCCGAATCTTAGGATTAGATTTAACTCTTTTACACTATCTGGCTTTTTTATCACAAAATTGGTGAAAAGAAAAACTATCAAAATGTTTGAAATTTTTTTTAAATCGGTTTTTATTTATTTACAAAGATTTTTAAAAAATACAAAACTCCAAAAATATCAACCATTTAAATAGACCCCAAAAGGTGCCATCTATTCTTTCCATTTTATCAGATGATATAAAAATCCAATATTACACAAAAATTTTATATTTTTTAAAGTAGTATTGTTTAATAAACCAACAATTTTGTGCAAAAAATAAAAAAAATCAGTGAATGTTTAAATTTAAATTTGATAATGTCAATTTTATAGATAAAAACAAAAATTTATGGAAGCCCCGCCCAAGCCCCTTTTGTTGGCCTTTTTTTTCCACTGAAGTAGCCATTGGGAAAAAATCCGAGTGTTGTAAAGTTTATTTTTAAAAAAATAAATTATAAAAGTTTGGTTTTTGGTCTGTGGCTTTAAGATTAAAAAAGGGGGCCCAATTTTATGAGAAGGTGGGGATACAGAGATGAGGGTTCCCGTTTGGGGTTTACAGCAAACCAGCAAAACTTAAACGGGGAAAAAAACAGAGCAAAAAGTACTTTGGGAAATATAGGCTATAAACACGCTTGAATGGGTCCGTTTTCGGGCCCACACATCGTTCCAAAATAAGAAGATTTCACATATTGAGTACCTATTTACTTTACACAAAAGACAATTACAAAAAACTACACAACACATGAAGGCACGCATTCTAAGAGAAATAGGGAAAATTTTATATTCCAAAATCACAGAAAAATAAAATTAGGACAGTCATATCATTATGGTCCTAAATTTTTTTAAATTTTTTGCGACTTTCATAACTCACAATTTCCAAAAATTTAAATTTGAAAAAAAAATTTTTCCACAAAATTTGTTTCTATTTCTTTTAGAGCAATATTACAAAAAAATTGGGCACATGTTTGGGCCTAATAAAATTTTATGGGTCCATGTATATAATTTCTCTTCAAGTGACTGCAGTTTTAAATTATAATGTTTAAATGATTTACTATGTATTGTTATTATTTATTATATTTGCAAACTGTACTCAAACCTTTGGACGTGTAAGCCCGATTGGGTTTTAACATTAATAAACTTTTTATTTTTTTTTAGTTTGTCTATGCATTTTGTAAAAGAGCATAACTTTGCAAATCACAAACAAAAATTTCTATTTTATTTTAAACGCGTCGACAGAAATAGCTATATAATGTTAAATATACAATAAATGAAACAGAACTCTATCGTTCATGGATATTATCGCATCTTCAATGAAATTAAACGACCGAGCATACAGTGATTACAATTAAACATAATTAACATTTTCGGATTTTTATGCTTAAGAAGAGCATCTTTAATTGATCTTTTCGAAAATTTTGATAATCACAATATTCACAATTATACATATTAACATCTTCGGATTTTTATGCTGGAAGATGTCTCTTAAAATTTTTTTTTCGAAAAGTTTGATATTCACACTGATAGCATTTCAACATATCAACATCATCGGAATTTTTATGCCTGAGAAGATATCTTTAAATTTCTTTGTACAAAGTTTTAAAATTACACTGATCACATTTAAACATATCAACTTCTTCGATTTTATGCTGAAAGATGTCTCCTTAAAGAACCTTTTCGAATAGTTTGATACTTACAATGATCACAATTAAACATATTAACATCTTTTGGGGTTTTGATGTTTGAGAAGATGAGATTTTAAATTGTTTTTCCCAACAGTTTGATAATCACACTGATCGCATTTAAACTTATTAACATCTTCTTTGATTTTATGTCGAAGAAGATGACCTTTTAAAAGGTATTTTTGTAAGCTTGATAGTCACACTGTTCGCATTTAAACATATTAACATCTTTGGGATTTTTATGCTAAGGAACATGCCTCTTAATATCAGGTTTCGAAAAGTTGATAATCACACTCATCACATTTAAACATATTAAAGTTTTTAGGCTTCTTTAAGTTTCGTTTCGCATTTGTTGATGATTGTTTTCAATTATATGATCTTTATTTTTTTGACCATTGGCAAACATCCTACAATCAGAAAAAAATATATGTACACTATATTTTTGTTGTTTTGTGTAATACTCAAAAATTAAAATTAGTAGTAAAACATATTAAGTTGACAATATTAAATTATCCAAATACATTTTAATTCGAGAATTGCAGTCATGTTACTAATAACACTAACTACTTTAAAACACTTTCAAACCCAACCGCTGTGTTTACACATCGTCGTTGTGGTTGGGCCCAGTAGATCTTTGGAACATGCGCTCGAGTTGCTGGTTATCGGCAACCTTGTTGCCACCGTATGGAACGGGATCCGAAGCTAAGACGAACACAAGGGGCCCAACTCAAGGTGTTAGCATACCATGCTGATGATGAATGACATCCTGTGCCTTAAACAGGTGTCCCCAACGGTGCCTCTGAGATACAGGGAAACCTCTCAGAGTATCTAGCCTTACTGCGGTAGTGCGGGGCTCTGCCGTGGTTGACTATTGCTTTCCTAGTTCAAACAGAAAGCGGACAGAACCGCTTTCATAGAAAAAACGTGACATAGGTGTCCTGAACCAAAACGGATAAATCCGTTTTGAGCAAGAAAGTTTAAAGGTGTATGGAAGCCCAATACTGTAGAACAAAATTGTCCAGGCGGGGGCAGGGAATAGGGTTGCCGCGGAGTTTGCGCAATGAATAGTAGGTCAGAGCCGGACTTCCATAATTCTTGTTACTATCTATAAAGCTTTACATCCTCAAATGTCAAATTCAAGCATTCACTGTATTTTTTTATTTTTTGCACAAATTGTTGGTTATTAAACGATACCACCATAGAATATTTAAAATTATTGTGTAATATTGGATTTTATATCATCTGATATAATATGGAAAGTAGCCTACGGTCGTTATTTTTGTGAGTTTTGTATTTTTACCAAAAATCTTTGTAAATAAATAAAATCAAGATTTTTTAAAATAAATTTCAAACATTGTATGAGAGTTTCATGTACTTATCACCAATTTTGTGATAAAAGAACAAGATAGTGAAAAGGTTTAATCTAATCCTAAGATTCTGGTTGTACATTAAAAAGTGAAAATTTTTATAACTTTTTAGGCATATACTTTTCACTAATAACAAACATTTATGAGACATAATAACAGTGTAATTTGTAACAGTAAAATTTGCCTGGTCTGCCCAGTAATTAATAATTTTGATCCTTTAAAAGAATGTACTAAATTATTAAATGAAATAAAAGAACCTAAATGTAAACCTGATTTCTTTTTAATAATCCACAGAAATACACAAACATTGTGGAAATCATCTATAAGATAGTTAATATTGCCTTACTTTTCTCACTGCTATTTCTTATGAAATTTTCATTATTTTATTATTCATAATTGATACATTATTATTTTTTCGGTTACCTAACGTTACGTCTCATAAGAAGCACCTAATTTAAATATAAGAGATACTTACCTAAAGTAAAAATGCCGGGTATGTTACCCTTGGATTTGCAAGACAAAACCATACAACCTCTAATCATTTTCTTACGATATTATAAGTAACAATAAAATAAACACAAAATTATAGTCACAATTTAATAAACACTAATCACTAAAATAAGAAGGTTTTTATCAATCCAAAAAACTTCTGCAACCACAAAATATAGGTACTCACACAAAGCAAAACAATCGGCGCAAAGGGCACAAACCACAACGAAAATGACGAATGATGAGACGACGACGGTTGACGATACAGCGCGGATATAGACCATTACGGCTCTCATAAAAGTATATTGTGTGCTAACTACACACTGATTTATCAGTGTGTAAGTAAGGAACACATTAATTATTTCGTAGAATGTTGTTATTGCGCAGAATCGCGGGCCAACTCTGACAGTTATTTTCATACTGGGCTGGACATTTTTTGATCGAATCGGCCATAGCATTGGGCTTCCATACACCTTTAAACAACCACAAAATATAGGTACTCACACAAAGCAAAACAATCGGCGCAAAGGGCACAAACCACAACGAAAATGACGAATGATGAGACGACGACGGTTGACGATACACGCGGATATAGACCATTACGGCTCTCATAAAGTATATTGTGTTGCCTAACTACACACTGATTTATCAGTGTAAGTAAGGAACACATTAAATTATATATGAAAGAATCGGCAGGGGCCAACTCTGACAGTTATTTTCATACTCGGGCTGACATTTTTTGATCGAATCGGCCATAGCATTGGGCTTCCATACACCTTTAAACTTCCTTGGTTTTGAGAGGTGCCACTCAAGGTCACCAGCAGACAAAGGTGCGCCGACCGAAGCGGGTGAATCCGTTTCGTAAGGTGCCCCTGAAGTCACCGGCGCCTGTTTCACGGGGAAGGGCTAATCCATCCCGAACAAACGGGTGCTTAGGAAGGGTTCCCTAAATCCACACAGAAGGCGGACAGAACCGTCTTTATAGGAAAAAGGATTCCCTGGCTTTAAACAGAAAGCGGATAGGACCGTTTTCATAGGATAAGGCCGAAGATGCGGCCTCAGAAAGAACATCTAGTTCCTGTAACAAGGACCTGGTAGCTACCCACGTCACTAGACCGGGAGAGGAGGGCATGATGGATCTAATCGTCTGCTCGTCATACTCTTCAGGAGACAGGGACACCAGGACACATCAGAATCAATTGTGCTCGTGTCCGGTAGCGACACGAGTAAGAAGAGATGTAAGAACTCTCTCCCAATCTGGTATCGGATTCATTAGAAGTCCGATCCTATTGGGAGAAATATAAAAAGGTGTGAGTCACAATAGACCGAGCGGTCGCAATGGAGGGTAAAAAGTCCACTCACTTTAAACCTACCTACCTCCCTACCTACACTTTCAAAACAACGGTAACGTTGTGCGGGCATTTGTTTTGATTCTTACCGGAATTCGTCGTGTTTTAAACAAATTAGTTAAGTTATACATTTTTTAACAGATGTATTTAGCAATGTTGGCGTCTAAAAACCTGTGACAGTGAAGGTAGTTTAAAAAATAAAACTTTTTTTGTTCAAGAGCAATAATACACATCGTTGCCTGGATTCAGGAGTGGCCCTCTGTAACTTTCATATTTAGCGATAAAGAAAGAGATAGGCAAGCGAAGAGATAGGCATCCTTTTGGCATTTGGTACTCAGTAAGCAATTCTTTATGGCTTTGACACAGGTTCGGTATATTTCGCGAAGTGGTATCGGATAGAGATATTTAGTATGAACAGAACTAAAAACATCATTATTAAGACTTTTGCCCCTTTCCTCGCGTAAAAGAAGAACGATTAAATCAGCGAGGAACGGACGACATAACCTCGTTTATTGACTAATTTTCTTTAATTGTTTATTCAGTTCCTGTTTGACCTCCGATCAGTGAAGTGCTTGCGATAAAAAAACTACATAGTTTTTTCCGGGTAGGCGGCTGAAGCTTCTACCATCGGAGATCAAGGAGAAACTCAAGCCAAACGATGGAGTCCTTCTTCTGGGGCTAAGCGCTGTAAACGAAGATTCCTATACCTGTACCTTTCTGAGGACCCCACGCACGAGGGATTTTCCTAATGGCTTAAGATGGTTGCGCGCTTAGCAGGGAGGGGCAGTACTGACAGAAAACGGTTATGCGTGATACCAGAAGCAGTCCTTGGTCGGACCGCCATTGTTTGTGCCCTGCATCGATGATTTTTTTTGCTAAGAATTCAATTTTTGGAAAAGTTCGGAATTTTTGGGGGTTACAGAGCCCGACGATCCAGAAGTTCCACCTACAAAGCTCGGGAAAGCTCACGTTGACAACAACGTGTGTCTGAAACGGGGAGAGCTGGCGATTGCCGTGCAGCAAAGCCATACCGGGGTTATAAAAGCCCCCATTCAAGCAGTTCAGTTAATTATTTATTGTTTTGTTTTTTTCGGAACATGCTGCATGTACAGGGATGAAACAATGAAAGAATTTATAAAAAACCGCGTCCAGAAACAAATTTTGTGAAATGAAAGTGAAATTTTTCGCTACGTGACGCAAATTTGACCAACCGCATTGTTTCCGCCATTTATCGATCTTTTTCGCCTAAATGGATTTAGTTGCATATTTTTTTGAAAATTTACTTGCCCATATTTATTTATCAGTATATATTAGTATTTTTATTGTATTTCATTAAGATATTTATTTTTTAGTGATTTTATGTGCTTTTAACTTTTATTTTATGTATATTTATGATATGATGTATTTGTAAACTGTTATGCTTTTGTTAATTGTTTTTTTATTTTATTTTATTTTTTTAAGATTGTGACTTATATTGTTAAATGGTTTAAAGTTGCAGTAAGTAACCAATTTTTAATTTTGATAGCTCTAAGCAAGGTATTGTAATTCTTTTAAATTATGCTTTATATTCCTATGTAAATTATTGATTAAATGAAATATTTGCTAAATAACGAATTTAATAATAATAATAATAATAATAATAATATGGCAGAGCCAATTAGAAGTATAGGAATACTACGTAAAATTAAAATTTTAATTGCATAAGATTATATTTATGCTAAAGAAAACTACCAAAGTATCAACCTAATAACTCATGTTTGATACTGAACCAATAATTATACCCCATTTATATGTTTGCTTGCAGTTATGTATGATTTTTAGGCATATAGACAGGCCTATTATGTTTATTTTATTAAAGCAAATTCTATACTTATTGTAACAAATAGCATTCGCAGATTCCTGGTATATAATAAAAAATTATTAAATGTGTACTAAAAATGTCCTTTTACCTATAAAATCAAGTCATGTACCAAAATGTTTTATTACTAAAAATTTTCAAAATAAGTTCTTTCCTGGGAGCCACCTAGATTTACTACCGGAGGCAGCACAGCCTCTTGGGCTTTTTGTGCCTATTCAAAATAAGTTAAGGTTAGGATTAATTTTTTTAGGTGTGCAATAACCATTTAAGATTAGTCAATATAGTATTTTCACCTACAAATAGATATTAGGTTTTAGGATGCTTTTAACTTATATTGTTCTGTAGGCTAGAAGCTTAAGAGTATTTTTGTTTCATTTTAATTGTTCTTGTGTACACATATTTGGTTTTAATTATACTACGAATACTGTCTACAAAAAGTGAATCTCTCAATCTTCATATCAATGCACACATACTGTTCAATTCAGATTGCAGGAAGTGAATATGGTCTTTCCAACTTAAGTTTGAATCAATTATAACTCCTAGAAATTTAATGTTGTTGACTACTGGGATGGATTTACCATTCATCTTAGCATAAAGGGAATGACTTCGTGTTAAAGACTTTTCAAATGTTATTAGTCTAGTCTTATCTGCGTTTAATCTTAAATAATTTTGTTGGCACCAATTCCTCATCTGCTCTGCTGCACCCGAACACGCCCCAGATAGGGTCCCCAAGGACCCGCTCGCCAATACAACCGATGTATCATCAGCATACTGACACACATGACCCGAGGTAAACACCCCAGAAAGACTGTTCACATAAAGCAGGAACAAAATTGCATATTATCGCATTTCAACGAAATTGAACGACCGAGTATACAGATTACCAAATAGGGAAGAGATGTACATCTCTGTCGCTATTTTGTTTACAGAGTGTCACCTCTGTGTACCTGTAATTTTTAGTAAGGTATCTTAATTTAAATCAGATAAATTTAGCAATACTTATATTACCATACTTTAAACAGATACCAACTTACTTATTTAAATCCACAGTTGAGGGATCCAACATACATTTAACATCATTATTAGCATTTTTTAAAAAGTGTTCAGATTCAAAAACCACTGGCTCTATTTTTATTACCGGACAACTGGATGTCCTATTTTCTATAAATACATCATCAGGGTCATAGAATTCTTCCTTAACTAATTCAACGGAGGAATATTCTTCGAGTTCCTCAGTCTTTTCGACTTTAATGAGAGGAGATGCAGAAAATGTTATAGAATCCACTTGGTTGCACCCTACTTCGTAAAGCAAATTTTTCAATCCTATTTCGACGATTTCCTTCGAAATAGGTGTTGTTTCTTTGTTATCACTGTTTTCCATCGTAAATTATTAATTAACTGATAAAGATGTAGAAATCACAGAAAGAAAAGCGGTATTAGGCAAGTTTATTACGCATCGTATTTTGAATTTAAAACTCAGAAACAAAGTATAGAATATAAAAAAACAATTTACAGAATTTTCCACGAGACTCTGTTAAAACTGATCACTAAAACAAAAATATATCCATTTTGGTTAAACTTGTCCTAGATAGACATCACAAAATACGAAAAAAATAGACATCCGATAATCCGAAAAAGAAAAAAGCTTATATTTATCCAACCAGGTCTATTTCAAAAAGTCAATCTGAACTTTACTTCGGGCATACACATACCGGTTAGAGGCAGCCTTGCGTATCGGCCCTAAGAAAGAAAAAGAGCCAATAAATCTTAGTGGTGGCTGCCTAATACTAGAACTGATCCCGCGGAACTGATCTTTACAGCCGGACTCGTGGACTAACCGATCCACTAGAAATCATACGCGTCCAAGTTCGAGTCCGGACTAGTTAACCATGTAGCGGCGGCCGCGGTGTACCAAAACCAAACTGTCGAGTGTCGACGCGGCGCCCGGCAAACGGTTAAACCAGCGGCCAGGGACGCTATTCTTGACCGTTCGCATCTTTCACGATCCGTCAAATCTGTTAATAAATTAAATGAAAATTCGACGGATCCTGAAAGATGCGAATGACCAAGAATAGTCCCGCAGAACCGGATTACATTGGAATCAAACTCGAATCGGTTTGATTTGTTTCTGTTATTCTAGTCCGGACTATTTTTGTAGGCAGGCCAAGCGCTGTGCTGGGAGTTATTAATGAGCAATTTTACAAAAATATTGATTTGGGTTTATATAGCATTGATTTCAGTTCTGATATTTTATGGATGGATCAAATTAGCTAAAATAAAAACAGATTTGAAAATTTGTAATTTATTTATTTTCGGACTTGAACTTTGGACAGGTGACGATATAAAGCAAACGGGGAACCACAGGGCAAAATATTGAAAATATATATCGTTAAGGGGAATCACCAAAAATTGACCAACATATTTGCCAATTTATAGACAGAATACGTCGATGCCACAGACTTATTAGTCACATAGTCACGCAGAACGTTAAGTAAATAAATTTCATCAGCAAATATTACGTTTTTTTTTTGTAAAATATATAATATAAAATACACGGTAGTACAGTAAAGCCATGGCCGTACCGTTTCGTTTTGCCTGAAAAGCCGTAGAAACACGGCAATTGCCGTGTCATTGGCAATATTGCTTGGACTCGAATTTGGAACTGATTCATGGAACAGGTATTTGCTTGGACTGGATCGGTTCGGAACAGAGAAATAGAAGGGGGGAGAAAGCGCTTCGACCACTGCGCATCCAATTTTACGAGGACGGCATGCGAGCCGCCATGGTTGCTTCTACTTGTCAAATCAAAATTGACATTTGTTTTGTTTTCTTTGTTGTTCTCATGGAATAAAAATGGTTGTCGTATAAACAAGAGTTTTTCGTAAATGTTTTGTTTACTTTTTGGATTAGATTTGGCTTAGTATCTTTCGTTTTATCTTAGTTAAGTGTTCCATTTATAATGCTTTAATTTAGTTTAATGAACTATTTCTTGTTGCGTGAGAGGGTGTTCCAATTCTAGAAGATACAGTATAGCAGAAGATATTATTTTCGTTTGTAAGTACCCCATTTTATATAGTGAAAATATTTTATTGGGTAAATAAAAACCTAGAAAAATTAAAGCTATATTAGTTTAATTGTAATTTTATAAGATAACATACATTATAATAGTTTAGGTCTCTTGATTTTTGCACACTTGCAGGCGCAACAAAATTTACATGTAATATTTTATTTCTAGATTTCCAAAACAGGAAGTTTTGGTTAAAAAATGGTTGAGTATACTGCAAATGAACAATTGGTCAGCTAGCAGATACATTTGTTTAAAACAGTTCCTGGATAGTGAACATATAAGAAAAGGAAAAATTTTAAGACAAAATGTTATACCTTTGCTTTTTTTTGGATGGCATTTCCACCCAAGTACCCACCAATTATCACCAATTCCATGGCGAAACACCATACCAAAACTATTTAAGGGGATAGAATAAGAAATAAGTTAACCAAGTTGATTCCATTTAATGGTCAATAAAACCTATTAATAAAAATATCTTGTTTTATTGTTAACCCAATAGTTTAAGCAAACTAACCTACCGGATTAAGTGTAAGAATGTCACTTTTCTATTCCTCAGAGGGAGAGTGTGAACTTGCCCATGATTGTGTCTATATAACTCTATTATTATGGTATCTTAGTATTGGCAATTGCTGCATATTAATCATTCAAATTGTCTCTGCAGCAGCCTAAATATAAACTAATTATGAAATAATTTGTTCAATTACAATGTGTGTGTACAATATTTAAACATCGATAAAAATTATCTTAAATTATACAATACAATAAGATTAGTTTAACAGGAAACAGAAATTTATGTTTGCAATTTTACAATATTAATTGTCAAAAAAGTATTGAAAAAAAGAGTATCATAAGAAAAAGATGTGTGAATGGCAGCTGACCTGAGCATTGATTAAAATGGTATAGGTAAACAAAACGAGTGGCATATGTTAAGAGGTTAGTATCATCACAGTGCATATAAAAATTAATACATAGCATGTTTTTTTTTAAATATATAGGACCTTCCTTTTATAATTTTCATAGTAAGAAAAAAACTCACACTTATGATCACCTGCTTAAGATGATATATGATTATAGATATTGTTAAACAACCCTTTTATAAAATAAAGGTGTTCAATTGGGCCAACTACATGTATTATCCAGTGTCATTTCTTAAAGTAAATTTACTTTTTAATGCAAAAAAAAAAACATTTGACATAAAATACAGTTTACAAATAAAACACTTCTTTACTGATTATTTATTTTATTTAATAAAATGCTATTTGTCCATATTGCATGTTCTCGCTGGGAAATTCTTTAGGATGTCTTTTATATTGTATGCATTTTTTGCTATATTCTCTTATTGTAACTTTAGGTCTGGTTGTTATTCAGAATTAGTTAACACTTTTTGTACACACTAAATTATGAAATACACCTTGGATAAGAGCACTTACATAAAAAAGTGTGAAATACTGTACACAAATTTTAAATAACAGAGGCCTTTATTTGACTTTTAAAGAATCCATTAAAAAGATATGTTTACTTTAGAGTTCTAAAGACAGCACTGCAGTTATTGGGTAAAATTATTAAAGCTTTTTTGGGTAAACAAGTTGGTATTTCGATTTTAGCATTTCCATTTATCGTTTCTGCCAAGTCACCTGGATCTTCTTGCCCTTTTCATTAAAAAATTGTAATATATATTATATGCATATTTATAACGTATTCTGCTTTTTTTATCCTTACTAAAAATTCAAAAACACATTATGTAGGATTTCAATATTCTGAGCTTTTTACCAAGAAAAAAATCTTTTAACCCATAAATATTTTTGAATTCATACAAATAATTCACCTGCATAGTATACTGTTTAATAATGGTACATGTTTTCATCTTAAAATTTTAATTTCATTCATAAAACGTAATATTATTCATCCAAAACCATTTTAATTAAATTTTTGTTTACAAAAAAGATTATGACATGACAAGCACAAATGATGACAAATGACAAGCGAAAGCAACCATGGCGGCGCCCTATATTAGACTTTTCGCACAGATTGAAGCGCTTTCTCCTCTTCTCTATTTCTCTGGTTCGAACATATTCGGATGAAAAATGGTGCCAAAATGTTCTGACCAATCAAAATTCTTTCGGATGATCGGATCGTCGGAAATCGGATGCATGAAACCCCGACTTTAGAAGTCTTAAACGCTACCGCTGAGCCACACGGCTGTATAATATAACAAAATGGGCAGGTTTCTGCTATCTGCTTTTACGAAATCGTTTTCCATGGTAAAAGTACTTGACAGAATTTGTAAAATATTACAAATAAAGCACACAAAAACAATGGATAATAAAGGAAAATCTTATTAAATCAGTTTCGAAAGCTAATATATCACAAGTAGGCAAAAGAGGTTTACAAGCAGGTGACGTCATCATAAACTCGACCAATCAGGAGCGTTTTGTGTCACGTGACAAACGTTTAAAAATGCATTTTTATTTACGGATTTTAAATAAATAATTATTATTTTCAACTAACGTTAATAAATAACCATTTTAAACTCTTAATTTATACTGATAATAGTAATTGAGACTTTATTTTTCGCATTGTCAAATAGCCTACTATTGCACATATCTTTTTGATAATAGTATTAATCATAAAAAGAGAGGAAGAAATTTTTTGTTATAGTCATTGTAAAGATTTAGTTGCCTACCTATTATTTTGGATTAAAGATCAGTGCCTTTTCATTTTTGATTGTAATGTGTGCAAAATATTAATTTCAATATCAATTTTCCTGCCCCACCTCTTAGATTTCAAATATTCCGGATCGCAAGCAAATTAAAATAACGATCTTATAATTAATACATTCGAAATTAAGTAATTACTAGTAGAAGAAATTTCTCATTTCGCAATTATATTATAAAATCTTCAGATTGACATTTTAAAGTGGCCTAATACTGACAATTATACCTTTTAATATTTTCCCGTTTATCAGATGCGTATCCAGTCGTAATTAACATATCATTACCTGTCATTACCATATACCATTCTTTTGTATAAAAATCATTATTTTTATGTTATATATAATTATGCATTATTTTTTATGTTTTGTATGTGTGTAGTGTTTGTGACCAAAACTAACCACAAACTTTCTTCTCCATAAACCACCTCTGTTTTTCTGTTTTTGTTTCGTTTTCTACAACTTTTCCACAAAGGCAGTTATTTTGGTAATTTTTTACTTACCGAGACCACGGCCGATTTTTTGAAATTTTGTATAATGGGGTTTTTTGGGACGCTGATCACGAATCTGAAATCAAATTTTGTCGGACACTTTTAGTTTTTGAGTTATAACGCCCCACTCGAACCTAACCTCAAATTGTACAAACTTTTATAAAATTCGTCGTTAAAACTGATTACAGCCAAAATGGAAGATTTTATGGAAATACACTTATATTATTTTATTAGATAAATTTAATTTCACCTTTATTTAACAAATATTTTTAATAAAAAATAGAACAAAAATATTATTTTTACTCTTAAAAATGTCAACAAAATTGTCTAGTGATTTTAGACAGTTTTATGTTGGTACGCCAGAGACCCGCGAAACAATTCAATGGCCTACTTTATAAATCTGAAATATTTTTATTTTTCGCGATTTGAATAAGAAAAGTAAGTCATTCAATTGTTTCTTGGGTCCCTGGCGTACCAACATAAGACTGTCTATAATCACTAGACAATTTAGTTGACATTTTTAAAAGTAAAAATAATATTTTTGTTGTGCTATTTTTTATTAAAAATATTTGTTAAATGAAGGTGAAATCAAATTTATCATATAAAATAATAGGTGTATTTCCATAAAATCTTCAATTTTGGCTGTAATCAGTTTTAAAAAGAAGGAATTTTAGAGAAGTTTGTACAATTTTGAGGTTAGGTCTGAGTGGGGCGTTATAACATAAAAACTAAAAGTGTCCGACAAAATTTGACTTCAGATTCGTGATCAGCGCCCCAAAAAACCCCAGTATACAAAATTTCAATAAATTCAGCTGTGGGTCCGGTAAGAAAAAAATTACCATTATTTTAAAATTTAGGATGGAAAACAGCGCTAAAGGGAAGATATCAACTATTTTAAAAGGGTTGGTAGAATCAATGCCGAAACACTTACATGATGAAATGTGCAACAATGGTGATGAGGAAGAATTTTCTGCATCTTGTACTATTAAAAAGGATGTATTTAGGCAAATTGATAATGATTCCCACATACAATTAATTAAAAAAGAAGACAACAATCTAGGAGATATCTTTATGGAACACAAAACTTCAAGCCTGTCTATTGTAAAACTAGAGCCGGAAAGCAGTGTTTTTAAATTTGAACCCTTTCCAAGAGATACTAATATGCAGGATGTTTCGGGTTCTTCTGTGATGGTTTTAGATAAGTAAGTTAATATAACCAATTGTACTATTGGTTAATTTTTTTATGTAATTTAACTTTAAATGTTTGGTATACTAAATATTTTGGTAATTTTTTACTTACCAGGCACACGGCCGATTTTATTAAAATCTTGTATACAGGGTTTTTGGGGCCCTGATCACCAATCTGAAGTCAAATTTTGTCAGACACTTTTAGTTTTTGAGTTATAACCTTCCACTCGGACCTAACCTCAAAACTGCACAAACTTTCCTAATATTCCTTCTTCTTAAAACTGATTATACCCAAAATAGAAGATTTTATGGAAATACACTTATTATATTATAAGATAAATTTAATTTTACCTTTATTTAACAAATATTTTTAATAAAAAAAAGCCTAACAAACACTGGTAATTGTCTCGAAAGTTGCCTCCTCTCCGACTTTGACCAAATTTGGTATACGGGGGTTTTTTGGGGCGCTGATTACGAATCTGAAAAAATATTTTTTCGGCAAAGGTTTTGTTTTCGAGATATTCATCATCTAAGTTGAAAATTAAACTAACCTCATTTTTACTATATTCCCCCTTCTTTTTGTACACAATTCTTGATTCTTACATTAAAGTGGCACACAATATTTTATAAATACCCTTTAAAACCTTGTATTTTTATTTATTTTACATCTTTTTTCTATTAAATTACAAACTTTCAAGTTTAAAGGCAGCAGCCATATTTGTTTATAAAATCCCTAGTGTATACATGGTTGCAGCCACGTTGGGGCGTGTGAAAGTGGAGGTTTGCAATTAAATGGAAAAAAGGTGTAAAATAAATATAAAAACAAGTTTTTAAAAGGTGTTTGTGAAATATTGTGTGCCAATTTAGTGTAGATATCAAGAATTCTGTGCAAAAAGAAGGAGGAATAGTGTAAATAAGGTTAGTTTGATTTTCAACTTTAATGATGAATATTTTGAAAATAAAACGTTGCCGAAAAATATTTTTTTAGATTCGTAATCAGCGCCCCAGGCAACTTTTAAGACAATTACCCAAACACTTCCCAAAAATATTATTTTTATTTTTATAAATGACAACAAAGTTGTCTAGGGATTTTAGACAGGTTCATGTTGGTACGCCAGGGACCCGCGAAACAATTGAATGGCCTATTTTTTAAATTTAAATTGCAAAAAATAAAAATAATTCAAATTTATAAAGTAGGCTATTCAATTGTTTTCCGGTCCCTGGCATACCAACTTAAAACTGTCTAAAATCTCTAGAAGATTTTGTTGACATTTTTAAAAATAAAAATAATATTTTTGGGAAGTGTTTGTTTTCCTTATATATTTATATTATGAAATTATTCTTTTTTTTTGTTTAAAGATCCAGTGATTTCTCTGCTGAACAAACTGTGAGTGATGTGAAAGTTGAAAACACCACAGTGACATATGATATTAAAAAATCAGATGATATTACTTTTGAAGAAAGGAAAATAAAAATTGAGGCAGTATACATCAAGACAGAAGACCTAGAGCAATCCCAAAACAGGTTAGTACCCTTTTTAAAATAATTTCCGATGACATACTGAGACATAATATACACATTCCATCTACAGTAAGTGCAGTTGCCTGAAAGCATGGATTTTCTTCCTTTTAACTGATTTTCTTTAAATGTATTACAAATTAGATCCTTTTTGGAATATTTATCTAATGTAATGTCTAGGAATTGGCTTTTGTCCAAAATCTAAAACATTCAAAACCCTTTAAAACAGTTTGCTTTACTAGTTTCTTAATGTTATCTTATGCACTATCAAATACATAAGATTTTTAACAATAAAAAAATAGATTTGAAATAAATATCACAAAACAATAGCCTATATTTTAAAAACTGGTACTTTCTAATACAGGGATGCGCAAAAGTCCGGATTAAAATTAATATCTTTTTAACGAGTAACTTAGGAAAAAACGCTGAAACACGTCAATTGATTTTAAATTGTACGCATTTTTTGGCAATAAAATTATTTTTTTTTTCAACCCCTTAGCTGCAACCCTTCCCAACTTTTTTTTTTTAATGCAAACCTATGTCGTGTATGGGCTCATTGAAAAGCTCGTAAAAAATGGAATCTGACCATACCCTTTCTTTATGTAGTTACCAGGAAATGAGAAAAAAACTCTTTTAAAAACAAAAAAGTTAGAAATACCTACTTAGTGCTATCTACGGGTGAATTAACAAATAAAGTGGCATTCAGCATTGATGATGTACACTGCTCAACAATTGCTAAGGATCATCAGTACCTAGTTTCTAAAAGTTTACAAATTTTAAGAACAGACCAACCTGGGTAGGCAGCACAACAAATTTTATTGATTATGTGTAAAACTGATAACGTAAGCTAGCATCAACATTCTTTGGAATTTATTTTTTCAGAAAAAAATTACACATAAAATGGCCGCCACGATCCCCAGACTTAACGCCATTAGATTATTTTTTTTGGGGATATCTGAAAGACAAGGTTTATCAAAATAGGGGCTAATATGAAGATCTAAAAACAGAATTATAGTGAATCACAACATAGCTGAGCCATTAATTCTGTAGACGGGTTTTACCATGCCTAGGAGCCTCCAAGTAGAGGTAGAGGACATTTTCAGCATCTGTTACGTTTTCACCCGTAGATAGCACTAAGTAGGTATTTTAATCTTTTTAGTTTTTAAAAGAGTTTTTCATTTCCTGGTAACCACATAAGTTTAAAAAAAAAAGAAAGGGTATGGTCAGATTCTATTCTTTACGAGCTTTTTAATGAGCCCATACACGACATAGGTTTGCATTTGAAAAAAAAAGTTGGGGAGGGTTGCAGCTAAAGGGTGGAAAAAAAATATTTCATTTTATTACCAAAAAATGCCTACAATTTAAAATCAATTGACGTGTTTCAGCGTTTTTTTCCTAAGTTACTGGTTAAAAAGATATTAATTTTATTCCGGACTTTTGCGCATCCCTGTATGTCCTTATAGTTGAAAATGCACCTCTAGCTAGTGTCTCTAGTCCAGGATCTCGAAATCCTGGGATTGGGGTTTGTTTTTAGTCCAGAAAATCCCGGGCTCTAGATATGGCAATTTCGAAAAACCCGATTATTTTACATCATCCAATCTGTTCTCGATGGTTCTTGTGTAAAATACATTAATCCCTTCTTGGCGTCTTGCACTACAACTCGACAACCGACTGGGATAGTCTGAGAGATTTCTTTGTCAGCTACCCTTGGAATCCTACCTGCTTTTCTACTCACAATCCTTCCGAAATATGTAAACAAATTACCGAAACAATTCAACTAGGTATTGAGACCTTTATTCCCCACACTAAAAAGAATCCCATAACTTCAAATCACAAACCGTGGTTTTCTAAATCCTGTGACAAAGCCAGACTTTTAAAATTTCAAGCCCACAAAATGTTTGTTCCAAAACCCTAGCCCCGAAAATCGACATCGAAGCAAGAAATCAATATAATCAGACCATCTCAAAAGCAAAAGACTGTTTTAACAATTGGATAAAAGGTAAAGTTCTCTCTTCCTCGAATGGCAGTGAATTTTTCTGGTCCTTTGTCAAAAATATTAGTCAAAACTTCTGCACAAATTATTTAAAAGTTTCCTTTCTGATAGACGTATATCAGTTACTGTGGATGGTCATTCATCCAGCTTCTACCAAATGAATGCTAGGGTGCCCCAGGACTCAGTGCTGGCACCCACGCTGTTTCTTCTACAAATTAACAATCTTCTCTCTTTCACAATTAATCCCATTCATAGTTTTGCTGACGATAGTACCCTCAATTCTAGTATTCAATTTTTTAAGCCACCATGTAATTCTGATTTGGAACCCACTTTCTTCGTTTCTTCATCCCTAGAGTGTCAAGGCTATGGAACCTGCTGCCCGCAAAAGTGTTTCCTTCTCCTCCCATCTCCAAATATTTAAGTCCCGTGTGAACAAACTCCCTCTCATCACACTTAAGACACCCACGGTATGTTAGTACTTGGGCATCAGCCTTCGTGGACTGTCCCATGATAAAAAAAATATTGCCGGTTATTTACTTATGATACATCTTTATACTCTTGAGGTAATTATTTGAAATTTATTTATTTATGTCAGTACAACTTAAGAAAAAAACAAAAAATATATATACACACACTAAATAAATAAACACATATTTAAAATAAGTTAAAATATAAAGGTTAAATATATAAAATGTAACATTACAACATTACACTTCCTATGTGCTTCTTTAAGAATTTTACACATTTATTTTGGACTCGTTCCAACCTATTTACATAACATTTGTAAAATGGTGCCCAAATTACACTGTTATATTCAAGAATGCTCCTGACTAAACTATTATATAGAAATGCAACTTTGGGGTCCTTTGGTTCAAACTTAACTGCCTCGAAAGTCATTGCTTTTTTGGTTTTTATTCTATAATCACAACTTACCAACTTAACTATCGAATGATCTTTGTTGGCTTTTGAAACAAACAGTCTTTTGCAAAAATTTTTCTGCACCTTTCTTGTATTACTTACTTATCTATTCTATTAAAACAACTATATGAAATTTCTACCTAAAAAGAAACCCTTCATAACTAATGCGTCATGGGCTCTTGGACTAAAACTGATTTCGAATAATTTATGGGCACATTCTTCTTCCCAAATCTTAAATATAACTACTAAGGGTATTTCTAATTAAACTTTTTTGTTTTCCAGCATGTTCGTTCATTGCTTTGGCAATGAAAAATATGAAGATCATTTACACAACAACGGAAATCAATGTAATGATCAAAAAACGCAAAGACGGAATTTAAGGAAGCCACTTACTCATCAACTAAAACCTAGTCAAGTGTTTAAATGCGATCAGTGTAATTTTAAAACCGTTTACAAAAATTGTTTAAAAGATCACGAACTTCGACACAAAAATCCCGAAGATATTAACATGTTTAAGTGCGATCAGTGTGATTATCAGTCACTGAAGAAAAGAGGTTTAAAGAGGCACGCTCTCCGACACAAATATCCCGAAGATGTTAATATCTATAAATGCAATCAGTGTGATTATCGATCTTGCGATAAAAGTAATCTAAAAAGGCACAAACTCCGACATAAAAATCCCGAAGATGTTTATTTTTATAAATGCGATCAGTGTGATTATCAATCGCCGGAAAAAGCGAAGGTGAAGAGGCACGCCCTTCTACATAAAAATCCCGAAGATGTTAATTTTTATAAATGCGATCAGTGTGATTATCAATCGCTGGAAAAAGCAAAGGTAAAAAGGCACGCCCTCATACATAGAAATCCCGAAGATGGTAATTTTTATAAATGCAGTAAGTGTGATTATCAAACTCGTAGGACAGATTCCCTAAAAAGGCATGTGCTTCGACATAAACATTATTAAAATGCGAACTGATGTGTTATCTTATTTATGTTGGCAACCCTGAAAATCTAATACCTTAGAACATCCAGCATTTTTTGTGATTTAATAATAATTTTAAAAAGGTACCTTATCTGCCAGCCATAATTAAGTTCAACGATCAAGAACTTCAGAACTCTCAAGATGAGTCCGAGGCTTTTGCTATTCATTTTGAAGCATCCTATTTGAACAACATGGATATCGACCTTTCAGCTGTGGAGCCGGTCCGGTTTGCTACAAGGAGGTTTAAAGGTGTATGGAAGGCCAATGCTGTAGAACAAAATTTTCTAGGCGTGCAGGGCAGCGGGAATAGGGGAATCGGCCCCGCGGAGTTTGCACAATGAATAGTAGGTCAGGTCCGGACTTCTATATTTCTTTGTTACCATGTATAAAGTTGACATCATCAAATATCAAATTAAGACTAACTATACGTTCACTGCTTTTTTTTTTAATTTTTTGCCCATTATTGTTGGTTAATAAACGAAAGTATTATAGTATATTTAAAATTATTGTGTATAATTGTCAATAATCAGATTTAACATGGAAAGAACTGATGGCGCCACTTCACAGCCTCCTATTTAAATAGTTGATATTTTTGGGAGTTTCGTATTTTTACCAAAAATATTGATAAAATTATTAACAACACGCTTTTTTATTATAAATTTCAAACATTGTATGATAGTTTCTTGTCGTGCACAAATTTATTTATTTGTTTGTGGGACACTATTCTGACTTATTTATTTATTTACGATTTACTAAACTTATTGATACTTACTATTTGTTCTTTTCCTTTTTTAAATGCTCAGACTTTTGAAACTCTTGCTCAGGTGAGTTCAGATTTCATTAGGTCTTACAAACGTATATAAATGAAAGTCAGTATTTGAATTTTTACTAACTACTAAATTCAAAAATAATTAAAAAAATATTCCTTTTAAAATCAATTTAAAACAACTATCTTATATTGATTAAATTTTAAATTTGTGGTCTAGATTAATATAAAATATCTTTGATTATATTTGTTTACAATATTAAAATTGATTTTATCAAATTGCTGAAATTAACTACAAAAAAAATTATTCCTTTACATTAATCCTGATTTAACCAATGTTATTATGTACTAGACATATATCTTATACTACTACCACAAATTGAAAATTTTTATATTATTTAATTTTATATTAATTAAATGTTCAAAATCCCTCAAAACTTTTTTAATGCGGATCTGTCTTAGAGTCCCTTGCGGCAATGTCGCTCACTAAACAACAATTCCTAACCAAAATGTCTATTTCTAAGTTACCTTGTCATCCGGCGTGTATATGTTGATTAACAATCGTAATTGTTACAAAAGGATATAAAAATCCGCTTAAATACTGCTAACTGCATCCAAACAATGGTTTATTTAAATAATTGGAGACCCATTTGTGTTCCACGGACTGCTGCAATGTGTTAATTGTCGGTGTCTCTCACTTGGAAATTACAATAACAAAATTTTGTTCCTGGATTTATTTGAATTGATGTTGGGTGGCTCTTTGCGGAACACTATGGCTGCTTTATGAAGGTCAACTTGTTTATTTAATATCACACTTTATTTTACTTTGCTTATTTTCTTGAAACTTTACTTTTAATTGATAATCTATGGAGATGGACTTTGATTTTATAATTTTAATAAATTATTATTTTATTTATAAATCTTTGTTTGGATCGTTGCAAACTTACTATAATCTAAACTAGCCTAATTTTACACACTATTTACCACTAATTTTATGTCTTAAAATTCTAATTTAACTTTATAAATTGGATTTTTGTCCCTTGATAATTATCTGTTTTATACACATGTATTTAATTTATAGTTTTTATAGTTTCTTTCACTGTATTTCACTCTCGTCTCTTTATTATTTTACAGAAGGTTCCTTTCACTAAAGTTCTTGTCGGATTTGGGTATTTCTCACTTATTGTTTTATACGAAATTTTGAAAATCATCCTTATGTGTCACTTTCACTATAGTCACTTCGTTTTAGTGGTTTATAATTATTTTTATTCCCCTTTTCTTGGGGTTACCTTATAATACACTTATAACAAAGACTATCCTTATCCTATTTTATACATTTATAACTAGCTTAAATTAATTTACTACCAAAAATCAATCAAGTTATATGGTTATGTATCGTTCATTGTAATTTGCTTAATGTTTTGGCCCTTATTTTGAAAACACTCTGTACATTCTTATATACTTTGTTATATAAAGTTGTTTTATAGTATTACAGATCTTTATTTAGTATTTTTGAGAGTTATCTCTCTTATTAGGGTTATATATATATATATATATATATATATATATATATATATATATATATATATATATATATATATATATATATATATATATATATATATATATATATATATATATATATATATATATATATATATATATATATATATATATATATATATATATATATATATATATATATATATATATATATATATATATATATATATATATATATATATATATATATATATATATATATATATATATATATATATATATATATATATATATATAAAAAAAAAAAAAAAAAACTAATTGAAAAAACACTTATTTTAAATAAGTTAAAATAAAAAGGTTAAATATATAAAATGTAAAAAACGCTTAATAACAAAAAAAAAATACGAAATACAAACATTACACTTCCTATGTGCTTCTTTTTAATGTCTCTGTTGTAGCACAAAACAAATATATGGCTGAGTAATTGTTATTGTAATTACTAATTAACCGATAAACAAACGCCGTCATACCATAATTTGTTTGGTGGGTATTTAGGAAATAGATGTCTAGATCTGGTGTGCCGACTTGGTTCTTCAAAGTTTATTTTTCCTAAAAGAACAGGACAGTTAATTATACAATTTACAATTTTACGCAAAAAAAGCAATAAGGCTCTTTTTCTAACTCTTGTTGGACCCCTTGACAATCTGATGAAGAACGCACAACAGCATAAAACTTTAAATCATCGGCATATAACAAACACTGACAAAATTTAAAAACACTTATTACATCATTTATAAACAAAATAAATAAAATGGGACCCAAATGGGAACCCAGAAGTCACAGATATGTCGCACCATGCAGCCTAACAGACTGCCTTCGTGATGACAGGTAAGAATGAATCCATTGCAAAAAGGTACCATCCACTCCAAGCTGCTTAAGCTTTAGCAACAGTAGTTTGTGGCAAACACTGTCAAATGCCTGTGATAAGTCGATTATCCACCTGAAAGCCGGCCACAACGCTATTGATTAGGAAGTCCTGATACGACCCATGATTTGTAGAGGTAGATCTGCCCTGGAAGAAACCATGCTGTTCAATTCCAATATGATGACAAAAGTTTGTCTGTCAAAATGGATTCAAATATTTTTGGTATTGTTGACAGCAGGGATATGCCTCTGTAGTTCTTTATTAAACTTCGATCTCCTGCTTTAAAGATTGGAAATAGGTTCGATTCTTTCCACACATTAGGAAAAATTCCAAGATCAAATGAATGTTGAAAAATCGTACGAGGGGTAGTGAGGAACAGCATCTTTTTATAAATAGAGGTGTAATACCATCCGAACTAGGACCCTTATTACAATCAAGAACATTGATTTTTGCTTCTATTTCTTTTACTGTAAAATTGTGAGTTATCAGAAAAAAAACCTCTCGTACGTTCTCTATCACAGGCATCTGCAAACCCAAACAATAGGAAGACTGAAACTGGTTTGCAAAAGTGGTAACAATCTTATTGGGACCCCGTACTTTTAAGTTTTTAAATTCCATAGTCCTCGGAATGCCATTATCTCTACGCAAATTGTTTATACAAGACCAAAAATGTTTGTTATTTGTTGGTATCATAGCTTCGGTGTTTGAAACAAATAGTAAATAGCATATGTCGATCTGATAATTTGTCTTACGGCGCTCTTCCGAGTACCTATCGTAGTCTGTTTGTAGGCCAGTTTTTTTAAATTTTGGGTGCAACTTATTTTTCTATGCTATGAGACGTTTAAGTTGAGGACTATACCACTTTGGATACTTTTGACCTTTAAGCACCTTCTGTGGCACCCATCTTTCCATCGCAATATGAACAATGTCATTGAATTACAGATTGAATCAGTCCGTTCGGACACCTGACATCGCTCAAAACCGTCACACAAAACAAGATCCAGCGTTCTGTTAAGATAGTTTTGGATACCATTAACTTGTTTTAGTTCCAGATAAAATATGTGACTAATCAGCTCCTCAGCGGCATCACTGGTTATTTCCCTAGGCACAAGAAAATTGTTATCCTCCTCCCATATCCACTCTATCCCTGGTAGATTGAAATCTCCAGTTATCAGGAATCTAGCTCTAGGGTTTTTGTTTGTAACTTCCTCCAATGAATCTATGTAAGGGACATAAGCCTCAGTCGGAGATCCTGGGCAAAAGTACACCACACCAAACACGATCACATCCGTATCCTCCATTACCATTACCCACAGCTCCTCATAAAACTGGGTATAGTTGGCTTTTATTAACTTAGAAGTCTTTCGGAAACAGCAACAAGCACACCTCCTCCCCGAGTCACTTGTAAAGTGTCATAAATTTTGTCTTGTCGAAACACGCTGTAAACAGATGGGAAGAGTTCACCATCCAAAATTCCACTGTGTAGCCAAGATTCCGTAAACATTATGCAATCATAATTTGCAGCACTTACGGCAGACAATGTCTCTATGGTTTTTGTTCGCAGACCCCTAACATTTTGGTAGTATACAGAGATGGTTTGCGATAAATTATTTGCAGTAGAACGCATCGCTTTAAAAGTTACATTACAATCCACCAGACTATGATCTACAACGAAAAAGGTTCTGAGAGTCGCAATTGGTATCTTGATCTGGCCGTGGTTGCGAAATTTCATCATAATGCAGACATATTAGATTCTCTGTTGGTGTAACATGAGTATCGGTAGATTGATTACTTTTTCTGCCGGTAATATATTTTCTTAAAATAAATTTATCCAAATTTGTCCTTTGATCGTAATAAAGGAAGCCGCGATGTGTATAAAAAGTTAATGGTAAAAAGAACACACTTTCTTTAAGGGGAAATACAGACGCAATTTCTAAGTTCTGCTCTTCAATAATTCTGTTCAAAACAGGTCGACCGGCGTGCAATGGTGGTTCTAACAAAATAAGATTGGTATCTGAACACGCACTTAGGAGGGACCTACAGCTCTCCGATGTAATATCTTGACCTTTGATCGCATTCTGCGGACCCCACAGCATAATGACATAATCCTGCCTTGTAAATCCCTCGCAAAATGACTGACACAGTTTAACTAAGTCATTAAATAATGACCTATTACGCCACTGACACTTTATATCATAAGTTTTAGTGTTATTCTTAAAATGTGTTAAAAACCCTCGTACGCTTTCATCCCCCACAATAAGTATTTGTGGTTTCTTTATAATACATGCCTTTCCATAAATTGCTACTGTGGTGCCGGTTTTCGCGAAGTTCTCTAGTTCCATCTTGGTTCTTTGCAATTCCTTTTCGTAAATGTCTTTATCATTCTCCATTGTTCTTATTGTGCTGATCATCTACTGATTAACATTCTTGAGTTTCACCAGCTGTCTCTCAAATTCGCGACATCTTTCCAGAAGAACCCCATGGTCTTCCTTTAAAATTAAGTTTCTTTGGTTTAGCTCTATTACTTCTTTATTCAGCTTAGTTATTGCATCGCTCTTTTCTTTTAGTTTTTCTACCCATTTTTCTTCATTTTCAAAAACTTCATCGGTAAAATCTTGTGTTTTCCTTTTTTCTCTTTTATAGTGACTGTCTTTGTCTTTGATCTCTTTTTCCAGCTTACGGATTTCAAGCTGCAAGTACTTTACTGTTTCTTCGCTGTCCAATTGCACCTTCTCCAATTCTTCGCTTTTCTCTTTAAGCAATCTGTTTCGTCCCAGTTCCTTAAACAGCTGGCCTAATTTTTCACCCGTTTTGTTCGAATCTTCACATTTTTGGGAACAGTATACAGATAGGATGAAATACATTAAGGCAAACAATGCAAACAAGATTGTTAAATTCTTTTTTACAGCATTTAAATGTTTTTTTTTCATTTTACTTTAAATCTAACAAGTTTGAAAAATCGATAATAATAATAATAATAAATTGTTATGCTCGGGAATTAAAACAAGGACACACGCTTCTCTCTCTGGGACCTATCAGAGCATTTATAAAAGCACACAGACAGAGGGTCCAGTAGATAAGTTCAGGTTACAGTAGAAAAAACTAGAGGAAAAGAAATAAAATGATTATAAGCAACTTAAAATTTTTAAAGTCCAACTCTGTATTTTATTAGAAATGTCTCTTTAAATAATACCCAAAATTCTCATGAAAAAAAATAGCCACAAAAACACTAGCAATAGCATTTGCCTATCTCCGGTAGGTACCGACAAAAAAAACAACAAGATAAAATGAAATATTGGAATAGTTTAACCATAAATAACAGTTTTTGTTGTTTTTTACCTTACCGGTTACGTTCAGCATTTAATTTCTTTACAGATATTATTTTCCGCGTTTTTATGCACAAAACGATATATTACACGTAAATTAAAATTATGTTAAACCACAATAAACAAACTAAAATAATTGTGCAGACAAATACGTCTACACACGTTCACGTTTTTTATGCATTTCCTCCATAAATATTCCCTCCAGCTCGTCGGTGGGAAAGAGAAGGAACTTTTTTTTCGCGACACCGAACATGACTGGGTCTTGGAGCATTAAACTGAACAAGATTTTTGGAGCCCCAATTTAAGATTAGTTTATGGTCTTGTGAAAGTGATATTTGAATTGACCTGCGCTTGTTTTCCTAATGAGGGGTATTCCGGGTATGTTACCCTTTAATTTGCAAGACAAAACCATATACCTTTCAGGAATTTTGTTACGATATTGTAAGTAACAAAAAATAAACACAAAATTATAGTCACAATTAAATAAACCAATAATCACTAAAATATGAAGGTTTTTATCAATCCACAAAATAAAAAACACAAGGCAAAACAATCGCTCGAAAGGGTTGATGAGACAACGGCACAATGCAGGTATGGTTTCATAATCATCGTACCGTCGCAAACGAAAACCGGACTCCGGATCTGTCAAAAGATAATGTGTTGTCTACCTACAAACTGTGTGTAGGTAGGCATCACATTACAATATTTTAGGGAATTTTGTTACTGCGCAGTGTCGAGGGGGCATCACATTACAATATTTTAGGGAATTTTGTTACTGCGCAGTGTCGAGGGGGCCTCTTATGACAGTTATTTTCATAGTGGGTCGGGAACTTTTTGATCGAATATATATCAAAAACCTTCAAATTTCCTTGTGTCCAGTGCGGTAAAAAATGTTTTTATGTAACGAAAACAACCATTTGACATCTATGGAAGTAAGATTTGCGTAGTAAAAAGTTCCCATTCTATTAATGAACCTACTTACTGTTACACTATAGATTGCGTCACTAGCACCATGTGCCAATCGTCCACTAGCTAATAAATTCCGTCAGTGATGAGTCAAGCAGATCCAATGTGTGTACTTAAGCGTAGGCCACCGAATGTACACTTTCGCCTCTATCTGTAATATTACACCTCAGATCGACTTTTTGAAATAGCCCAGTTTGGATATTTAATTCTTTTGTTCTTTCTCCGATTATTGGTTGCTTATCTAGTCCTATTTTGCAAATGTGTCACTTTTGTTTGGTGTTTATTTCTATAAAGTGTTTGTGTACTTAAATCTAAAACTTATGTTTTCTAGTGCCTACAAGAACTACTTCCCTAGCAAAGAAATTATTTAAAATTTTTTAATTGAAAGCATACTTAAGATAGCCGGTTTCAAAGGGGTAATCAAATTAATGCTGGAATTTTGGATACCATGGATTTTCCTGCTACTTTTATTAAAACGGAAATGTCTGAAGAACATGGTGATTCTATTCCAGTAGAAGTAGCTAAAAAAGAGGACGATGATTCAGGAGATGTATTTGGAGAAAGTGAGACTTCCAGCATTTCGATTTTAAAAATAAAAAAGGAAGATGAGGATCTGGAAGATGCATTTTTTGAAGAAAAAGCATCTAGCCTTTTGAATTTAAAAATAGACCCAGTAAGCAGTGCCCTCAAATTTGAATGTTTTCCAAAAAATACTGAAGTGGAAGATATTTTTGATTCTTCTATGGATTTAGATAAGTAAGTTAATATCAGTTGTTAGTACGGTGATATAACTTTAGGTAATTATTGCATATACGGTTTTCTTCTATTTTTGGATTATATGGTAAAATTTTTATATAGTCATATTCCAGTGTTCTTAGGGATTGCAAATATACTACCGGAGAAGAGAAATTATGTGTTTTAATATTTTTTATTTTAATTTGAAAATTTAAAATTACCATTGATTTTCTCCATATAATGCGAAAACTCCCCATTATGACAAGGAACGTCAGCGTGCAGTGTTGCCAAATCAGGGTCTTTTCGAATACGTTCCCGCATTTTCACGTCTGAAATATAATTGGGAAAAATAAAAAGCCGCTTTAATGGCCGGTTGCACTAAAAGTATCTTAAGTAGACCTTTATTAAGAAGCTCTTAAAATTAAGGGTAACTTAAATTGTTTTCGCTTTCACCGTTAGATTTTTATTGCAACTTAACTAAGACTACTTAGAAAGATGGCAACGTTGCAGCGTTCTTTTTTTTTATTGTTGGCCTTTACAACGCGAATAATCAGAATTAACTGATATTAGATCTTTCCTTTTCTAGCTTGTGTGTCATTTAAATGATAGAAGTAATCCCACTTGATTCTTTGTAAATAATTAAAACTTTAATTTTTTTTTCATTTTATAGACATTATAATACTAAATCAGTAGTTAGTTTGTGATTTTTTGTTGTAAAATTAATAACAATATGGGGAAAAAAGATCAAGGGAGCCTTTCTTTACGGCCATGGAAAGGGAATAATTATTGTCAATATGAAATATAAACACAAATACATCATTTAAAAAAAAACTTTTATTCTTTTATATGAACAAATTAAATATTCCTAATTTACAAGTAAATACTTAAAATTTAAAAGCTAATACAAACTTGTCATGTTTAAAGCTCATCTTTGATTGGCTCAAGTAAGCTGAGCACTGTTGGTTTCGTTAATTTGAACCTTTTGAAAAATGTAAGATTATCCATCTCGTCAAAACAGTTCTTTTTAAAAATAACAGAACAATGTCCGAAAGAATAAAAAAAGGTAAATAAATGTCAAAATTGTCATAAGTAATAAAAATTCACTGTTTCTACATTTTTCTTGGAAATCTAATTTACATCGCATTTATAATATCACAATCCAAAACACCATTGTTTAAAAACTTCGTTTTTACATAATTTTTATCAAATTAATTATTTAAAACTACAAACAAACGAAAAATAAATGAACAATAAACAAAATATTTGTCAAATGTCAACTTCAAATTACTTAAGGGATCATTAAGTACAGAAAATCCTACACTTAAAGTTAAGGGACCATTAAGGACCAATTTCAGCTGGTGCAAGAAACATTTGAAACTTAAGGAGCAGTTAATGCTTAAGAACAACTTAAGTGTCGCAAAAAGTGTTGGTGCAACCGGCCATAACTAACCAAAATTAACCATGACCAACTGTTTAGACAAATTCAAGAGCCCCTAGTCGGTCATGGTTAGTTTTGGTAAGCAAAGCAGCTTTTTATTTATCCCAATTATATTTTAGACAGAACCAGAATATCAAAATTTGATGGCCGAAAATTATTAAGTCCGGCAACACTGTTGATACTTATTTTGAATTTGACAATGTAGAAAGAATGTGTTATCAGATATTAGATTTATTTCTAACCTATATTTTTTTAAATTTAAATTAAAAGTTGTTTTTCCCGATTTTCTGCGTATTTTGTCAATAGATTTCTGTGTGTTATGTTTAGCTAAATAATTATCAATTTATACGTTTTTACCCCGCCCAGCACTCAAATTCACTCCAAGATCCAGTAAGTTTATTTGGTTGAAAAAACCAAAATTAAACACAATTTCTCTTCTCCGGTAGTATATTTGCTATCCCAAAGGATACTTAAATGTAATTTTATTAAAAAAAATCATAAAATCCAAAAATAGCAGAAAACCGTTGTTATCTTGTTACCTAACTTTATTTGGGGTCCAGTGTTGTCTAGCGCCATTAGATAAAAAAAAATTACAGATAAAAAAACACATTCTGTTTAGTAGATTTCAAAAAGAAAAAATCTGAAAAAATGCAGAAAGATACATTCTTGCAGAAAAAAATGACATTAAAAGTCGAAAAAACTATGTTGTTGGGTTAATAAAAGGCCAGATTTTGCGACGTTGTCGGATCAAAATAAAGGATTTAAATTTAGCTTTAACACATTATGGGTTAAGAAATAATACACAAATTACAAAAAAAACTAATTAAATATATAATTATTCTCAACCTTTTTTGGCCCACGGACCAGTAAAATTTGTAAAAAAAATTCGCGGACCAGTGATATTTTTCTTAACAACAAAATAGGTATTAAAGAACTACTACATAAGTTAATCGTAACATTTTTATTATCCTTTACTTTCAATAATATTTAAATGTAAAGATATGTTATTATATATGTACAAATAAAAATTAGTTTAAGATATTTATATTTCGTAATTATAGGTATAAATTAAAATTTAGTTAGGTATTATTATTATTTTTTAATAAGTAATTTTTTTCGCGAATAGAAGAAATTGTCTGCAGACCAGTAAAGTTTCTCCACGGACCACTGGTGGTCCGCCGGACCAGCGGTTGAGAATAGCTGGTATATATAACGTATAATTATAAAATAAATCTTAATTTCTAAAATACTGTCCGTTATTAAGTTCTGTGTTTAAAGATGTCCAGTGCAAAAGCCGTTTTAGGCAATAGCCGAAAATGTTTGCCTGTTGAAGCAAAAATAATTATTAAAAGTGTTTATTTAAAGTTAGTAGAGCAAGGCCACGAAAAACATTTTTTATTAAAGGAAACATCAACTTTAACCGGCGTTCCTCAAAGTACAATGTGGAAAATTGTAAATAATATTGTTAATCCTAGAAAAGTATGAAAAGACAGTGGTGCACCTAAATCTCTTGATTTATGCAATGAAGATTTAATTCGTCGGAAAATTTATCAGAAGTGCGAAGAGCAGAAAGTTCCCACATTATTATCGCTCTCGGCGAGGCTATCCGAGGATGATTGTAACATAAGTTGTTCTACTACAACCTTGTGGCGTACTCTACGTCGTTTGGGGTTTTTATTTTAAAAAATAGACAAAAGGAAAGTTATAATGGAATCACACCGTTTGCAACAACTTATAATACAATATCTGGTAAAAATAAATAAGGCTAGATCGGAAAATCGAACGATAATACACCTAGATGAGACACGGTATGACACCCATGCAAGGAAGTTTAAAGGTGTATGGAAGCCCAATGCTATGGCCCATTCGATCAAAAAATGTCCAGCCCAGTGTGAAAATAACTGTCAGAGTTGGCCCCGCCGATTCTGCGCAATAACAAAATTCCACGAAATAATTTAATGTGTTGCCTACTTACACACTGATAAATCAGTGTGAGGTTAGCCAACACATTATAATTTTATGAGAGCCGGAGTACCGTTTTTTGGATTGATAAAAACCTTCTTATTTTAGTGATTAGTGTTTATTAAATTGTGACTATAATTTTGTGTTTATTGTTTGTTACTTATAATATCGTAACAAAATGACTAGAGGTTGTATGGTTTTGTCTTGCAAATCCAAGGGTAACATACCCGTCTTTTTAACTTTAGGTAAGTATTTTTTATATTTAAATTAGGTGCTACTTATTATAAGACGTAACGTTAGGTAACCGAATAAATAATAATATATCAATTATGAATAATAGAATAATGAAAATTTCATAGGAAATAGCAGTGAGAAAGGTAAAGTAATCTTAACTATCTTTTAGATGATTTCCACAATGTTTGTGTATTTCTGTGGATTATTAAAAAGAAATAAGGTTTACATTTAGGTACTTTTATTTCATTTAATAATTTAGTACACTCTTTTAAAGGATCAAAATTATTGATTACTGGTCAGACCAGGCAAATTTTAATATATACAGGTCCCTCTAATTGAATGAAAGGAAGTACAATTTTGGTATGGTTTTTTGGGGCGCTGATTACAAATCTAAAAAAAAATCGGCAATGTTTCGTTTTCGAGATATTCATCATCAAAATTGAAAATCAAACTAACCTTATTTATACTATTCCTCCTTCTTTTTGCACAAAATTCTTGATTTTTACACTAAATTGGCACACAATATTTCACAAACATCTTTTAAAAACTTTTTTTATGTTTATTTTACACCTTTTTTACACTTTTATTTTTTAAGCAAATATGGCTGCTGCCTTTGAACTTAAAAGTTCGCAATTTAATGGAAAAAAGATGTAAAATAAATAAAAATACAAGGTTTTAAAAGGTGTTTATAAAATATCGTGTGCCACTTTAGTGTAAAATCAAAATTGTGTACAAAAAGAAGGGAGAATATAGTGAAAATGAGGTTAGTTTAATTTTCAACTTTGATGATGAAGATCTCGGAAACGAAACGTTGCCGAAAAGATATTTTTTCAGATTTGTAATCAGCGCCCAAAACCCTGTATACTAAATTTGATCAAAATCGGAGAGGAGGCAACTTTTGAGACAATACCATTTGTTTAAAAATAAATTAGATGTTTGGTTTCTTAATCTTGCATTATCAACTTTTTAAGCTCGACATACTGTACACACATAATATTTAACGGATACTGTTACAATGGATACTCAGGTACCAAAGGTTACTAAACATTTTTAACCACTGTTATTCTGTCTCATGAATGTTTGTTATTAGTGAAAAGTATATGCCTAAAAGCAGTTATAAAAATTTTCACTTTTTAATGTACAACCAGAATCTTAGGATTAGATTAAACTCATTTACACTATCTTGCCCTTCTTTTATCACAAAATTGGTGATAAGTACATAATACTATCATAAAATGTTTGAAATTTATTTAAAAAAATCGTGTTTTTATTTATTTACAAAGATTTTTGGTAAAAATACAAAACTTCCAAAAATATCGACCATTTAAATAGAAGGCAGTAAAGTGGCGCCATCTATTCTTTCCATATTATATCAGATGATATAAAATCTAATATTACACAATAATTTTAAATATTCTATAGTAGTATCCTTTAATAACCAACAATTTTGTGCAAAAATAAAAAAAAAACTGAATGTTGGAATTTGACATTTGATGATGTCAATTTTATAGATAGTAACAAAGAATTATGGAAATCCGGAACTGACCTACTATTCATTGCGCAAATTCCGCGGGGCCAACCCCCCTATTCCCGCTGCCCTGCACGCCTGGATAATTTTGTTCTACAGTACTCGGCTTCCATACACCTTTAAACTTCCTTGCACCCATGATACACCAAGTAAAGGATGGACTGAGAAATCAAAAAAATGTCACTCTAAAGCCCCGTTAAATAAAGGTAAAAAAATAACAATTCTTCATGCGGGGTCAGAAGACAGTTGGGTACCAAACTGTTTATTTTTGGCAACCAAAAACATTTCGGATTCCAGTTTTGATTACCACTGCGATACAACTACTGAAGGTTTTGAGGACTGGTTTCAAAACAAATTATTACCGAATATACCACCAAAGAGCAGTATTGTGATGGATAATGCATCCTACCATAGTCGCCCGTTGAATAAAGTGCCAAGTTCCACCAGCAGCAAAAAAGGAAATACAAGACTTTTTGTCTGACCGTGACATATATTTCCATGAGAGTTATAATTTTAAGCAATTGTTAGAGGTTTTAAAATGTTACAATTTCAAAAAAGAATATGTTTGCGATAAAATTGCAGAGGTAGCAGGTCAATAAATAATTTGGCTTCCGCCATATTACTGCATTTTCAATCCGATCGAGTTGATATGGCATAAACTTAAGTCCATATTCGCGCGCACAATAATACACCAACTTTAAATCCTAGTGTGATTGCACCAAGGAAGTTTAAAGGTGTATGGAAGCCCAATTCTTTAGAACAAAATTGTCCAGGCGTGCAGGGCAGTGGGAATAGGGGAGTTGGCCCCGCGGAATTTGCGCAATGAATGGTAGGTCAGGGCCGGATTTCCATAATTCTTTGTTACTATCTATAAAATTGACATCATCAAATGTCAAATTCCAACATTCACTATTTTTTTAAATTTTTTGCACAATATTGTTGGTTATTAAAGGATACTACTATAGAATATTTAAAATTATTGTGTATATTAGATTTTATATCATCTGATATAATATGGAAAGAATAGATGGCGCCACTTTACTGCCTTCTATTTAAAAGGTCGATATTTTTGGAAGTTTTGTATTTTTACCAAAAATCTTTGTAAATAAATAAAAACACGATTTTTTAAAATAAATTGTATGATAGTATTATGTACTTATCACCAATTTTGTGATAAAAGAAGGGTAAGATAATGTAAATGAGTTTAATCTAATCCTATGATTCTGGTTTTACATTAAAAAGTGAAAATTTTTATAACTGCTTTTTAGGCATATACTTTTCACTAATAACAACATTCATGAGACAGAATAACAGTGGTTAAAAATGTTTAGTAACCTTAGGTACCTGAGTATCCATTGTAACAGTGTCCGTTAAATATTATATGTGTACAGTATGTCGAGATTAAAAAGTTAATAATGCAAGATTAAGAAACCAAAAATCTAATTTATTTTTAAACAAATGGTATTGTCTCGAAAGTTGCCTCCTCTCCGATTTTGATCAAATTTGATATACAGGGGTTTTTTGGGGCGCTGATTACAAATCTGAAAAAATATCTTTTCGGCAACGTTTAGTTTCCGATATCTTCATCATCAAAGTTGAAAATTAAACTAACCTCATTTTCACTATATTCTCCCTTCTTTTTGTACACAATTCTTGATTTTTACAATAAAGTGGCACACGATATTTTATAAACACCTTTTAAAACCTTCTATTTTTATTTATTTTACATCTTTTTTCCATTAAATTGCGAACTTTTAAGTTAAAAGGCAGCAGCCATATTTGCTTAAAAAATAAAAGTGTAAAAAAGGTGTAAAATAAACATAAAAAAAAGTTTTGGTGGTGTGAAAAATTGTGTGCCAATTTAGTGTAAAAAATCAAGAATTTTGTGCAAAAAAGGGGAAAGGAGGATTTATTTTAAGTGTGAATATCTCGAAAAGAAACATTGCCATTTTAGATTTGTAATCATCAAACCGTACCAAAATTGTGTTTCCTTTCATTCAATTAGAGGGACCTGTTTATATTAAAATTTGCCTGGTCTGCCCAGTAATCAATAATTTTGATCCTTTAAAAGAGTATACTAAATTATTAAATGAAATAAAAGTACCTAAATGTAAACCTTATTTCTTTTTAATAATCCACAGAAATACACAAACATTGTGGAAATCATCTAAAAGATAGTTAAGATTGCCTTACTTTTCTCACTAATATTTCCTATGAAATTTTAATTTTCTATTATTCATAATTGGTATATTATTAGTTATTCGGTTACCTAACGTTACGTCTTATAAGAAGCACCTAATTTAGATATAAAAAATACTTACCTAAAGTTAAAAAGACGGGTATGTTACCCTTGGATTGGCAAGACAAAACCATACTACCTCTAGTCATTTTGTTACGATATTATAAGTAACAAACAATAAACACAAAATTATAGTCACAATTTAATAAACACTAATCACTAAGATAAGAATGTTTTGATCAATCCAAAAAACGGTAATCCGGCTCTCATAAAATTATAATGTGTTGGCTAACTTCACGCTGATTTATCAGTGTGTAAGTAGGCAATACATTAAATTATTTCGTGGAATTTTGTTATTGCGCAGAATCGGCGGGGCCAACTTTGACAGTTATTTTCATACTGGGCTGGACATTTTTTGATCGAATGGTCCATAGCATTGGGCTTCCATACACCTTTAAACTTCCTTGGATTGCACTGATAAAAACAGAAGTGGAAAATGTAACCGTTGAAAACTGGAGAAACTGACCTGAACACGATAAAAAATTGAAAATTCTTTTCGCTCCATGTATATAAATATAAATAGCCTAGAACCTGTAAAAAGAATTATTATTAATTAGGAAGATAGTAGTGATAGCGAAATTAATTTAGAGTAAGATATGGTGTGTTTTATTTTGTTCTACAATGCAAGTATTATATTATACTGTTAAAACATAGTATTACTGCAAATTTTTGTTTGTTTATTTAATTCCCAACCAACTTTACAAATTAGTAGAATTAATAAATTGTAAAAATTAATTTACTGAGTACTTAGCACGGTAAATCCGAAAAATTTTATGGTTTTATTGCATTCCAAGCCTAAGTCAAGTCAAGTTAGTTTCTTAGATCGTAAAAAAACTATACAAGTTTCGACAAATGCGCAATCTTGCATAAACTACGCGAACGAAATTTGCATGTTAAAACTTTTCCAGTTTTGCTTTGCATCTGTACTATTCCTGCCTAAAAATATTTGTTTTAATCAAACAAAATATAAGCAGTTAGAAATATTTAAAAATAATAATACTTGTAAAAGCTGGTAATTTTTTTTTAAGAAAAAAAATTATGTTTATTACCATTAACAGGTGAGAAAGGGCTGAAAATGGACCCTCAAGGCCCGAAAAATGGGTTTCCCGCTAATATCTGCCAAAATATGCGAATTGGAGAATTTTTGTTTAAACAAAAAATGAAGATCGCCTTGTAATCTACAAAAATGACCCTTATAATTTTTTTCTAAAAATCGATAGTTTTCGAGATAACGGGACCCAAAAGTCCCCTCATTTCAGCTGCCGCTCTACCGTTAAAATGCCGCTACCTTCATGGATTGACTTATAAGCGGGCGGACGGATTGTTCCATTACTCCGGCAATAATGTACAGTGACGGAATTAAAATCTCGTACACCTAATTTTTCCCAGTGTGATGTTGGCTTTTGCGTACCTGGATCACCTGGAATATATATGCCTTACTTGACAAATTGTTATCTGTCACACATTTCAAAATTATATTATTTTAACGTTTCTTTAAAAGTGTTAGACAATGTTATGATAACTCATTATCACTTGAAAACGGTTGGAGATACATCACTAACCGAAAAGTTGTGTATCAATTAACAAATAAAGACAATGGAAGTTCAAGATTTTAGTGTTATTATATTATTTTCCTTTTTTTAATTTTGGAAAATGAATGAACTAGAGAAGGCGAGAGTAATTACTCTATTCGAAGAAGGTGTTTCTCTGGGAAGAATAGCTCAGCAAGTTGGGAAACCAAGAAGCACTATTCAAAGCGTCAGAACTAAATGGGAAAATACAGGATCATTGGAGAGAAAGGCTGGAAGTGGTAGAAGAAAAATTTCAAACGAAAATCAAGATAATGATCTGATAGATTTTTTGCGAAACAATCCATTTCAGACAGCTGTAGAAGCACACAACCAAACTAATTTTCCTGGGACAGTAAGAACGGCAAGAAATCGTATTAGGAAAAATTCGGAATTGAGAAGCAGTGTAGCTGCTAAAAAGCCGTTTTGACCGATATGAATAAAGAGCAAAGAATGGGGTTTGCACTGGAGTATTTACCGAAAGGTATGGATTTTTGGGAAAGGGTAGTATTTACCGATGAGAAGATTTTTCAGTCTTATTATAGCGGGTGTATAGGCCGCAAAATACACGGTACGAAGAAAGATATACCCAACATGTTAAAACAAGTGGAAGATTTCTGTTAATGTATGGAGGTATATGTCTTTCAGAGGGTTAGGCATATGCCACCGTATTCGAGAAAGATTTATTAGTCAAGCTTATATACACATACTCCAAAATGTTATGTTGCCATCGGTAAACAATATATTTGAACAAGAAAATTTTATATACCAGCATGACAACTGCCCCGTCCATACAGCAAGGAGAGTTTCGGACTGGCTACTGGAAAATAACATTTCATTGTTACCTTGGCCCTCAAGAAGCCCTGATATCAATCCAATCGAAAACGTTTGGGGATATATGGTAAAGGAAATTAAAAAGAACAATGATTTCCATTCACAAAACAGTGATGATTTGTGGAAGAAAATTAAAGAAACCTGGAATAATTACAATGTTCACCATGCACAAGTGCTGATTGCATCAATGCCCACACGTTTAAACTTATTAGTGGACAAAAATGGTGCCGCTTTGAAATATTAAGCCAGTGTTTTTTCTTTAATATTTGAATAAAATAAACTATTTATTTATTTTGGAGTCATGTATTTTATTGAATTTTAAATTTAAAGGGAAAAAAAAAAAGGAAAAATCCAAGTTTACCAAAATATTCAAAATTGACATAAAATTTTAAACCTAACCCCGGGTTGCTAAAAGTTAATAAAGGGTTTGGGGGAATGTTTAACAGAACCTTATGTCAGTGTTATTCAATGGTTTTAGAGGCAATCTGTCAAAATTGAATTTCGTTAACCAAAAAAAATCAATCACGCTTTCTGCAACCGGGTATAAGTGTAGAAATTTTATTTCCTTCATTACTTTTTTTTAATCATTCAAAAGTCATCGGAATTGGAAACCCGTACCTATCATTGCATATGAGTTTGGGTCCTTTCCCCATTTTTCAAAAATTTTTTAAAAAAAAGCAGTCTTTTTTTCAAAATTCTGAGAGTATCTTATTAATTTATTGATTTTTTTTGAAAACAATGGTTTGTTATTAACATTTCTTTTTTATAATGAGACCTTTGCAAGTGTTCAATGATTCCAGAAAATTTCCTTTACCATCTTTCTCGTGTTTTGATAAAAAATTTTTTTGCCCATCTGCATTTTTCCCCTTTCCGGCTATCTGTCCAGTGTGAAATGTTATCGATTTTTCGAGACCTTTTTTTGCGAAAAAAATTGGTGTTGCAAAAAAAAGGGAAGGACCATTTTTGTAGATTTCGGGGCGATCTTCATTTTTTTTCTCAAAAAAAATTTTCTAATTCGCATATTTTGGCAGATGTTCGCGGGAAATTTATTTTTGGGACTTTGGGTGGCCATTTTTTTGCGGGTTCTCGTCGGACTTTTAGGTCTTCATTTACTGGATTTATAGCTTAATCCTAATATGCGTAACAATTTAAATTTAAAAAAATTACAGATCCAATGATTCCGATACTGAAAAAAAAGTGAGGGATGTAAATGATGAATACACACACAAAGTGACATTTAAAGATGGAAAATCTGACGAAATAACTTTCGGAGAGTGGCAAATGAAAAATGAGGAAGTAGATATTAAGACTGAAGACCAGGAGCAATCTGAAATCAGGTAGGATATCAACTTAAAAATAACTTCATTTACATGTACAGGATGGTTTTTGTTCCTTGGTATTATAGGGTATAGGCTAAATGGTAAGAGATACAAAAAACTAAGATACATGTCCCGTTCTCTTTTTTAGTGTTTAGTTTAATGATGCAATCAGATCTACGCTAACTAGATTGCATTAAAAGATGGGGGGTGATTCTTGAAATCTGCCGGTTTTTATTATCTCCCATAACTCGGTTATTTATGGAGATAAATAAAAAAAAATTTTATACAAAAATTTTATGACTTTTTTCTTAGAATCCAGTGGCGTACATGAAAAAAAAAATAAATGTTTTAATTTTTTAGATATTATCGAAATTGGCGTTTTCTTAAATAGGACACCCTATATCTGAGTATCTAAAAAAAAATTTTTTTTTTTTTTTTCGATTGCAACAATATGTAACACCAAAGATTGATACTATAAATAGATAGCTCATCTAAATGGAACACATTTAATGGGTGGAGATATCAATGTTTTGGGAAAAAAAATTTTTTTTGGGGGGAACCCCCGCCTTTCGAAAAAAAAAATTGACCCCCGGGGGTTTCCAATGTGAAGTATTTAAGTAGGTACTTTTACATGGTACAAATATTTTTAAAAAAAAAAACGTTCCACTTATAACCATTTTCACCCCCCGTGTTT